>OMKK01033082.1:0-16816 GCA_900302305.1 Polymixia japonica | reverse complement strand
CTCGTCTTGAAAAAAAAAAAAAAAAAATACAACACTGCGGCAACATTATGACCAATGAGTAGGCAACATTGTTATAACCTGATATTTAATTATATTTAATAAAAAATAAAGGAGCTATATATGAGAATTTGAACATTAATATAGGAGCAAACAACTATTTGCTATGTAAAGATATAGTGAAGTAATGGCGTCCTGAGCAGAGAATGAAGTCACCCTCCCTCTGTGTGTGTGTGTTGCAATCCGAGCTTCTCTGGTCTTTGTTTTGGTAGCCGGTCCGGCTGCATGTGCATGTTAGTTTGTGTGTGTCGATGCTGCTGACACGCCCATTTGTTTTGGTCTGAGATGCTGGTGCTCTAGTGTGACATGTAGTGGCTGGAATGTCATATATAGCTCCTTTAAATATTTAAGTAAAATGACATTAATTGTGTTTATTTTATTGCCATATCAGTGCACCCCATCTAAACTTTTGGGTGTTAGCTACATAAGAAAGTAAGATAAGTAGCTCAAATTATTTTCTTCATGCCATTGTGAACCATGACTTATGCGTAGCCTGTTGCTTAGCCTTTTCTGGTATAGTCTTTGTTAGTCTACAAGTAAGCTGATGCAAGTTAGAATTGTCATAAACTAACTAAATTACTCTAGCTACATTACATATTAAACAGAAATGTCATCAAAAAACAATACGTTGTGCATGTAAGTTTATTCCTATTGCGTATATCAAATTCATGTAATTGACTTAAGGTACAGACAAAACCTGTATTCTTACCTTTGGAAGTACTAAAGGGACAAAATTGGGTAAATTAAAGTCAGTTTGGGGTTTTAAAGTTGATAAACCACTAGAATCTATGAACTGAATACTGTACAATATATTTTTTTTTCGTTCCATTGAGATCATTCTCTTGAGCCTCAGTACTTTGTTACCCATTTGGTTAAGACTTATTCGGATATTCGAATTTGGTTGTGTCTCGTTTGACATTGAATCAAGACAGTGAATAGCAAACTTGGATTATGTTCAAAACTAACAGGCCTATTGCTGACATAGTGAAAATGTCATTCTCACCTCACTGTGGTGTATTTTGTCTCATTCTTGAGACAATTTCTCTCTGGTGTCTGATCCACTGGCCAATGTTTTCAAAGCTGAGCTCTGGAGAAGGCTGTCGCTTAAATGATCAGAACCTCCAGTTTAGAAACAGAGTTCAGCACACATTTAGGAGGCACACTGCCCAAAATGACTATTGTTCGTCTATTCCCTGCCAGCAGGAAGTACCTACCTTTAAAGGTGTCCTGTCGGTGTAAAATTTTGGGCTATGGAGAAGAAATTGAAGAAAATGTAGTGAGAGCTACGAACACATCCACACTGCTTAAGACACACACTGAACCGCTACAAGCTTTAGAGGTAATGCTGAACTTGTCTTTAGGTACTTTAGGAACTTGTCTTTAGGTCTTTAGGTTTAAGAAAAACAAGTGACACTGGTACTTTGAGAGAAGAAACAGAAAGCGATCTTACTGATTGTAATTGCAGTCAGATCCAAGTGGACAAAAGCCTATGAAATAGTTAGGGCACAGAACCCCTGTAACATGCCAATATTTGCAGTTTGGACCTGTGGGAGATGATACTACAAATCAGACATGTTGGAGTCATTTGGCTTATATATAATAAGTTAAGCGATGTCCATGATAAATTGTGATTTAGTATCGCATTAACATTGAAATAAACAAACAAAAATCAATTGTAAAATTGCGTGAAATGCTACAGCACACCCCAGTTTTGCAGGGAGCAAAGCCTCTGCAGGTTCGTGATGAATGAGTGGTGTGGGTGTACTATGGACTTGCCACGGATACAGAATCCTCTGTTGTACCACGGACAGCCTCCAGCTTCCCTGGCAGACGTTGCGTGTCGAATAGGCTTCCGCGGGTCCTCTAAAAAACACGCAGATAACACGAGTGTAAATGCACAGCGTGCCTCTTTCACACTTGACGTGAACGTGAATCACTTACGAAAACGCACCCGTCTGCGTTCGGGCGCCCTATTTAAAATGCTCTGACGCATGAATCGGCTCCATGTCTGCACCTGCTGCGCAATCACAATCTGCACACTGGGAATACGGGAAACGGTTTTTATCTAACGTCCAAACACACTGATGCAAAGGCGCATCGTGGACAATTTGTTTCATTTGCATCAGGCTCGTTAACGACTCACCAATTAACATCTCACTTTTTCTTCCTCCATCTTTGCGTTCCATTACAATGAGTTCAGGCGTCTCTTCTCTAAACAACGTGTTGAACGTCACGTCCACTAGACTGAGTAATTGTTCCAGTAACATGCAGTTACCCGAACCGACGCTAGAGGACGACATCGTACCATAAACAAGAGACCTTTTTTGGTCAAGTCAGACAAAAGTCTATCTCACTACTTAATACTGTAGATAGCCTATTGTTGGTGCCAACCGTTTAAACGTAGCCTTCCAGTAAATGTGTAATTGGGGATAATGAGGCAAAACACTTTAAGTCATTGCCTTAGGAACCAATGAGCCTTTTTGGAACCGTGCCTCAACCAAGCAACTCTTGCAATCTTGTGAAATTTAATGACTTAGCTATTGTTCTCTTCATGCGTGTCTTTGTCTTCATATACTCAGACAACCTCAAGCTGTCCTGGTCTCTCCCTGGTACAGCCCTACTTCACAACTCACGGGTTCGTGGTTCATCCACACTACTTGATCCGAGATGGCTATAAGGGATGTTCATGTCATGTTCAGATGGCCATCAACTGGAACGTTGCCATCTCAATTCATGCTTTATGCAACTAGTTACATGTTGCTTCATCTTTCTGCATACTCTGCAATCCCAATGGATGGCATGAAGAACTGTTGATAAATATAGGTTGCGTCATGCATTATTTCTTGCATCATATTGGTTCTGTCAATATAGTGATTTAATGCCATGTAGGCCTACATACTGTACTTGAAGCGGTGACGGTGTGATTAATACATTTTGATATCATCCAAGACACTAAAGCTTTCTAAATATCAACAAAATCAATGCCAAACTGCAAGTCTGTAAGCGAACGAGGCCTAACAAGACACATCTTGCCCATAATGAGGATTTGAGTTTGAAATCTGTCAAAACTCCAAAAGGTTTTCATATTTTCACGAAGTTTACTCTGTTTAGAGTAGCAATCCCAGTGGCCGTTTGTTACTGAAGAACTGTGCATCAGACATGTTGGAGAGGAGCATCTCTTTCAACAGCCCATTCAGAGACAACACTTCTAATTCAAGGTCAGACTTCCTATGTGAATAAAACCGCCTGTTTAGTCAATTAAACATGAATGAGCTTGTGTAAGTATTTTGACAATGAGGAAGCCTCCTGCGGTGACAGTCTTAACATTACAGGCAAATAAAAACAGCACAGCCACATGTTATTATTACCAGCTCTCTCTTTTATTGAAAAATATAGCTGTTATTTCAAAGAAAGGAAAGTGAAGGAGGTAAATATATATTAATATACAGTAAAACCAGAGAATGAAAAGAAAATAGCACAAACTTGGCATAAGACTACAGCCACCAAGTAGAAACAAGACATTCTACAGCTGAACTTTGAGCCAGTTGTTTTTCACAATCCTTTCCATTTTTGCCACTCACCAAGTCACTGACATCAGGGCACCTTTTAGCCGTCGACACCTATTTGCAAATACTTTAAGTGTATATTTCAGCCTACTCTAGGTGGAGTTTTCCCCATGGGCAATACGAGTGCCAGAAAGTTTGACTGATCACAGTACCAAAGTATTTTTAAATCAATTAATTATACTTTTCTGTGATTGAAAACTTACCTGACTATATGAATTGTCCCAGTGTAGCAAATCCCCCACATCTGTTACCATGAAAATTAAAACAAATGTATAATGTAAGTATTTTTTTGCAAATGCTATTTAACCCAGGTGTGATAATTAGTGGTTCTCAAACTAGTGCCACTAAGTCACAATGCCAGTAAGAAAAACAAAGATTGTTCACTGTATTCGTGGATGGCACATGTAGTATTTACATTATTTTGTTTAAAACAACAGTGGATATGAGTGTTGTTGTAAAAAGTTCTTCTTTGAAGTGTCCATTTCCTGGTGGTGAACATGAGTGACTGAAGGATCGCAGCTGCCCAAACAGTCCACTGGCATGCTTTTGAGTGGATCGAGAGTAGAAACGAATGTACAAGACATCCCAAATTTGGCCCATTTACATAAAAAAATGTGAAAGAGGTGTGAGACATGAAATCACTCTGCAGCCCCTACATAAGTCAAAAATAAACATCCAATGTTCTGTTAATGTTTCTCCAGAATATAGTTATAACATACTTGGCAATTTCCCTACCAGATCACCTTTGATCTCTAAACTCATCATTCTTTTGACATGTACATGCTTCTGAGACACTGCATGAACACAAGGCTAAATGGCATCACATCCTGATGTAATGCCTCCCCGACAAGTACCACACTGAGCAATGTGCCCTCCCCTCTTGCATCAATACCAAAACAGGAAACTAAATGACTGCTCCCCCGTGCCACATATGGCAAATATAATTTCCTCTCACTAAGGAAAAGGCAATACTTTAATCAAGGATCCAGAGATGAGAGAGAAAGAGGCTTCCTGTCGTAACATAACTGATAATGGGTAAAAAATAAAAGTCTTTCACTGCATAACCGAGCTGCATGAATCATAGAAATAACTGAAGGTAGGACTTTATTTACATTTTGTTTGTATTTCCTGAGGTGGAATATTGTAACTCTTGAAAAAAGGTTAAACTCTTAAGGTACCACCTACACAACCAGCCCATCGGGTGCTCTGGCATTTGATTCATCTATGAACCCTGGTGGCCATCTTTGAAATCACGTATTCATACTGTGTTTGTAATGTATTCAGTAATCCTGACCAAGGCTTTTCCAGCCAAAACACATTGCTGCTACCATTAAAATATCATTGGTTGTTTTCCGAATGTTTCTGAATTTGTTTGATACATTCAGAAATACTGATAGCACTCTGGAGGATCCTAATGAACACATCTATGGAAGCTTCCTGTATTGTAAAACCAACTAAACACTGAACAGCAACAGAGAACCCTGTCGATCATGGAACAGATCCAGATGGTTAGAGGCCAATACATAGGTACATTTAATGAATTAGAAGATTGAAATAAGGCCAGATGACTGGTTAATTTGATCATCTATTCCTACGGTGTGATCTGGGTTGTGAAGAGGGGGTGCACATTATCACTAATTGGGCCTGTTCCAGAAACATCTACTCCTCGCAGACCCAAGACACTTCTTTGATGTCCATCTAAAACAAAAAGTGATGCGTGTACATTAATACGCCGAGTCCAGGTTTCTACATTCCTGCCCAATCCTTTAAGACAGGCGTACACTCGCATCGAGGGAGAGTCGGTTTTGGATACAGACACAACTAACATTTTTGTCTACAACCTCTGCCTCCCTTTCAGACCTCCTTCTGTCTCTCTGTCGACCTGCTGATCCTCCCAGCTTATGATGTGGAATGAGATATGACATCACAGAAATACAAATCAATGGTGTAGTCACATTTAGCCAAAATCCACAATCAAAGTATCTGCCCTAGTCAGTTTTTAAACAGTTACAAAAACAGAATAAGACATGGAACAGGCACAAATGGCCTCTTTTTTCAATAATTCACATTTTTTGTGTTTGATTCAAAAAGGTAATCAAAAAGCTTCCATAAACACCTTAATTGAGTGATTCTGTGGAAGAGATATTTTGGGGAGCCACTGTCAGCTAATACAACACCACAGTGACAGCGCTCGCTAGAGTATCGCAACTTAGATTAGTGTTGTATCTACTTGAGTCCCTCCAATGAAGTGCCATGTATACCAACAGCCGATTCATAATACCTAAGGACCAAAGTTGGCTCACTGATGAGTACCGTAACAAAGTATTGTAAGAAAAACTAACATAACAGTGCACATACAACAAGTATGATCTGTCCCTTATGAATATAAACACATAAAGCTCACAGGGTTTTTCAGTTGTCTGTGAATGTAGATAATGAACAAGTGAGCTTGCCATAGTTGGGAAAGGGCAAAATTATGAACTACTCAGTTGAAATATAATGGGCCACGGTAGACCAACTACTCAGTAATGTATGTACATAAAAATAAGGTAAACAAAAAAGAAACAACCCCTTAAAAGCAGAAATGAGCAAAAGTAAAAGCTAGTTTAACTGTTTAGTGTCTATGCCAAAAACATCGTCATTGGCAACGGACGCTCCGTGGCCACTAGTAGTCCCACGCACCGGGGATACCATTCAGACTCATATTCACTTCTTTTCCTTTCTCACTTCCTAAAACTCTGTAGTAGACGTGCAGTTCAGTTTGTGACCTCACGCCCTCGCATCACACCCTTCGAGAGCATTCCAGGTGATTGACAGTTCTCTGCATGACTGTATGATCACACTGCACTTCTGCTTTAGGAGAATGTGACTGTCATAACCATTTGGCTTTGTGGTATTTCCTGCCTCTCTTATACGCCAACGGGAGGGGCAGGATTTGAATATGGGAAGGAGTACTGTTCAATAGTCTCTCTCTCTCTGTGTGTGTGTGTGTGTGTGTAGGGGTGGGGGGTGGGGCTCCCAGGCATAATGACTTTAGATCAGACTTTGCTATTCAAAATGCAACCCTCCAATCCAAGGCTTTCGATAACGCAGTTTGTTGCTCCGCGTGAAAAAAATGAGAATGAGCCAGCGATTCTATTCTTACGTCTGTCTCTCAGCTTCTCTCAGTGGTCAACACTGCAATTCTGTTCAGAGCTAAAGTTAATGTTTACTTCCACCGAGCCTGTGGAACTCCTAGACACGCAAACGTCACTGACTCCTGACCACAGAAGGGTGAATAAGGCTTAATTATGGGATTTTCTTTATGATGCAGTAGATATAGATGAACAAAGTGCACAGAGGTGGAGATAGACCCACACGTAGTGTAATGGGGATGTAGCCCTCCTGTTCTACTTTTCCTGTACTCCCCTCCCTCCCCTTCCCCGCTCATGGACAATACTTGTCTCCCTCTTTGTCCTCCCAAGACAGATCGCGGCAGGGATCCCCGGTTACACTCGAATCTCATCGTCGTCGTCGTCATCCATGAAGGAGAAATCCCTGTCATCCTCCCCGCGTGGCGAGCTGTACTTCGCACTGTCTGTGTCGGCCTCCAGCAGGTGGTTGTGAGGTTTCTCCTCCAGGGCAGCTGAGCCGGAGCTGGATACAGAGCAGCTGTCCAGGTGATGGTGGTTGCTTCTGGCGTGCAGCTCCGGGGTGTAGGGGTCGACCGAGGCCTTCTGCTGGTACATGCTGCGGGGGGGCCTCGCCGGAGCCTGCTCCTCGTCCTCCGTGGGGGGGCTGAGGGAGGGCGAGCCCCGGCCCTCGCTGCCCTTGCCCTCCTCGTAGCCTAAGTCGTCTTCCTCATAGCCTTTCTTTTCCATCACGCTCAGGATGTCCCCCAGCATGGAGGGCCCTAGGTCTATGTGGAAAGACATGATAGACTCTGCGTGCTTCATCCCGCCTCCCTTGGGCATGGATGGAGGCAAATCTGTCAGCTCCCCGAAGTTGTGCTCGTCAAACTCCACGTCCAAAGTGGCCATGGCTGCTGCGCCATTGACTGGCTTGCTTTCAACCTCTGACAGTTTCTTCATGGGGCTGGATGAAACACTCTTCGGCAGTCTGCTACCCATGTTAGGGTCCTCGTCGTTTAGGTAAGGCATGGATATGGCGTTTTTCACAAAGTTGGATGAGCCACCAGGGGGCGCTATCATATTGGTCTCCCCCCGGTTGACAGATTGGGAGCGCTTGCTGCTCCTGAAGGTGCGGGACAACAGCCCTGGTTTTGGCCCCGGAGAGCCCTGCTTGGTTTCTGGCTCCCTGGGAGGTTCCCCTGACCGGGTGCTGAGAAAAGACGTGTCCCCGAAGGCGTCCCCGCCCCGGCCCACGTGCATGGTGTGTCGGAAGTCCCCCAGCGGAGCGCTGATCATCTCCGCAGTCAGGTCAGCCCGGGACCGCCGCTTAGACTGGCTAGAGTTGGACACCAGCTGCTTTAGGATAGGCATGGTGGTAGCCTCTTACTTATAATCCACGGACAGAAAAGGAACTGGCTCAAAAGTTGTTGTTGCGAGAGTTCAGATGCGATGAGTCTTAAAAGTTCAACAGAAACTGCGTGGGATGTTGTCAGAGAAAGTATGAATCCGAGTGTCTGGTGCGTGCAGCCATTACGGACATCCAGCACAGAAACATCAAGCGCAGGTTCCGGGCCAGTTCTTGATCAACCTATGGAGAAGAATGGGAAGAATTAAAGCCACATCAGTAATGTAAACCAAGCTTGACGCTGGAAACTAACAGCTAATGACATCAGACAGGATTTCTGACGCTCTGAACTATTCCTTTGGAAATGTAATATACTACTTTAAATGCAGAGCTAAAACCATTTTGAAATTCGTCTTTTTGTGTCTGGGATGCTAAATAGGACAACTCACTTCTCATTGCTTTCTCTTCTGTACTGATCTGCATCAACTATGGAAACTTTTGTTGCCAGGGCTTTGAAATGAAGCTCCAGTTGAGTGTTTCCAAACTCTAGCAATAGCTTTTACATCCTGAGGTCTGTAAGGGTGTTATGTAATGGAGTAGAAAAGCTTTCTGGAATAGACTTGACAGCACTCTTGAACCCACTAATGATAACCCCGATTAAGTTTGTTATTGCCGTAGATTTTTCCATTCGCATGTTTTGGTCTAACAGCACTTATGATACATTCTTTCAAAAGACTTTCTAAGACATCTCATAGGCTGTTACTGTGCTTCATTTTCGGAGGTGCCTGCAGTGTCTGCTGTCACTGCTCCACTGTAGTTCCCATTTGGGCCCCTAGCTGTTACATAACCAGCGAGACACAGGATACTAGAAGCCCGAGCAGCTCCAGCTGCCAGGAATAAAAGAATGGACAAAAAGGAATGAAGTGGAACAGCATTTCTTCAGCTTGGATCAACTTACAGCGCAGCTCAGAAGTCCAGAGCTCCTGCAATCTATTTTAAACCTTCTATCATCAAGAGATCAAATATCTATACAGCACACTCTTGGTCTTTTTCTCTCCGTTTGAGCCCCTGTCTCTTTTACCTTAAAGGTAATGTTTAAAGGCCTCTAAGAGCATATCTTGTTCCGTCTAACATCTCTTTTCCAATGAACAGACTCCCAATACAAGTGTACATGAGCTCTGCTGATAGCACAGTGATTGATTACTGTGAGGCTGCTTTAATGTGAAGGAAAAAGAGCCAACTCTACACTACGGGGGCTGATTTACTACACAAGCCCTCTTGATTGCACCCTGTCCACTTTGATCTCCAACCTGGCACTATGATCTTTGACTCAGTAACTGATTATATGGGTAATTTCAGAGGAGTGTCAAATGACTCTGGCCAAGCTGTCTTCAAATGACCCCTGACCCCCAGCCTTGAAAAAGATCTCAAAACAGACTGGTGCGGGGAAACAGTTTAAGCACCCCCAGCTAGCCCAACGTCAATCCACGATGCCATGTACGAATGACATCAAACAAAGGTTTCAATTGTTGCTGCCAGACAGCTATCCCATCTTTCTCTGTGTTTTTAAACCGGAGCTGAAGCCCACACTCTAGGCCTGTAGGCCTGTCCCCTGAATGAATGCGGCTTCAGGCAACAATATTCCAAAGAAACGTCACACTTGAAAACATTTGCATCTCTGACAACAAGAGCCCATTCAATTGGAAAGGCAACTGTAGCACAAGAGAGAACAGAGAGGGTTTTGATAGATGATAAGCTAGAGCAGTTTTTTTTTCACTCTTGTTTGAAAGGACGGATCATCCCCAAAGAGAATTCAACTCTCTCTATTGCCAAGGTTTCATTTTCTTTACTCAACAACCTTATACAAGCTCTCTTCAGTGTTTCTGAATGCCCTAATAGCCTGCCCTGTCCCCTTAACAAAAAAACAAACAAAAAAAAAACATATTCATATAAAAGCAGACCTAAAATAAAGTAAATACACTAACAGTTTTACAGAAGCCATTATAAGTGTATTATCAAAGCTTTTAAAGTTCAGGTTCACACGTCAGGCCATAATAGCTGGGTAGAGTTATCCATTGTGAAAGCACTTAAAAGAACCAACTGAATGAACACATTATGTCATTAAAGCTCAGAGCAAACACTGCAATCCTACATTGTGTGTTGTGGATATGGAAGTCCCATTAAGTATGTTTTAAGTGTTTAGATTATCTGTCATTAGATAATGTAAGCCAAACCCATTATGACGAAAAATACTTTGGCAATAAAAAAAGAGCACAATTTAAATAAAAATGTGATCATCAGATCAAATGTTTAAACTACCCAGCTGACCCACCCAAATTACTCATCACTCTGCTGTCCCTAGCTGTCCATTTCTCCATGGCAACATCAGACCGCACCACTGGCTGCCCAGCTAACTTCCTGTTTCTAAGCTGGAGAGAGAGAGGGTCGTCCTTTATCCTCTCCAGGGTGAGATCACCTCATTCAAATGGATTAACCCTGCTCGCTGGCCACATGGAGGGCGATGAGACAATCACCACAATGCCATAGTAGCAGGGGAATGCTTTTGATGTGCTTTGTCATTAGAAAACATTCAACCCCCACATAAAAGATCTCAGCGGGTACTCACATATCAAAAGTTGCAAACCTCACACCTTGGGTCATTCCAGGAAATGGCCTATTTAATTTCTTATGGGGCCTCTTGGTGTTTGATGAGGAATAGTGTCTCAACCCCAGGGATCATCAAGACCCCATTACTGTGGGCATGACAAAAGAAGAATAGCTCGCAGTGCTGTCATAGTCAGTTCAAACCTTTTAGTACTTAGTAAAAACACACATACCATGCAGGAATAGCAGTGTTAAATACATTCTACAGTTTCAAAACAACATTCCAGAGCGCACCGGCTTAAATACTCAATTCGTCTGTTGAGCCAAGGCACATAAAAATGTACAGTTTATGTTTAGCGCCGTTTCACTTCAGATGATGTCTAGACTGCTAGAAAAACACAAAATCAAAGCTCTGCCATCTGCCTTGACTTGGACATTGTGCCTGAGTAAAAAGTTCTCACCAGGGATTCTAGACCCTCTGTATAGGGGTGTAATGATTCAGAAAACTCACGGTTCGGTTTGTATCACCGTTGCCATTGCCTTTAGTTTGCAAACATTTTTACCAGACCGCCTTCATTAAAAACATTATTTCACTTAAAATCCCAACAAAATATACCAAATCAGATTTCCCTTAAAAATAAACATGCCACTTATATTTGAAATTAAATATTTGTATTGGTTTGTCCTTTCCACTCGCCATTTTCAAATGTTTTGTTTCACCATCCCAAACATATTGACATATTAGCTTTGACAATTGATTGGACAGCCAGGGTTCCGTACGGAGCCCACCAGGGGTCAGAGGAGAATATTCTGATACATTGTGGCCTTGAGTTATTAATTCGTTCCCTCAAATGATTAATCTGTTCCCTCAAATGAATCATTTGTTCCCTTGAATTACTAGTAATTTGTGCCCTCAATTTACTTAATTCGTTCCCTCAAATGAGTAATTTGTCCGTTAAATTTTCTATATCACCATTCATTCTGTTTTCTCTCTTCGATCTCGACACACTCGTTATGGACCGCTCAGATTTAATAGTTTTATTTTGAGTTTGGACTGAAATACCTGGATATACTGTGGGTTTTGGCTGTGAAACACACCATTGTTTTGTCTTCCCTTAAATGTATTTTATAGAAAAACAGATTGTTTTGTCGTAAAAACTTTAATGATACTCATACTGATTGACTTTTGAGTTTGACGGAGCATCCTCTCTCCACCTCCTCCATTTTCTTGCCAACATTCAATCACTACGGCCAGTGAACAGGGTCAGGGTCAACAACAGGTCAGTCAAGCGAACCTGAGATTATGTCTATTGCATGATCCATTTTTCAGCTTCACGATGTGTATCATCATATTTTTGAAACGCGAAATATCGTGCCACGGTGCATTGTTTACAACCCTACCTCTGTATGTCATATTGTGCTCTCAGTACACAGCTAGGGGCCAAATTCCATCTCAGCACTCTCACAGAGCTGGACACTGAGGCAAGTCATACTACACTCGCTAGCATGCTAGAATTCCACTGCTGCCAAGATCCAGACAAAAACACACACATAGCAAAACATGTTTGTGTTTGAACATAGTTGGGACTATGTACAGGGAGAAGTAATGAATACTTTACAGCAAGAAACTGTCAGGGCCTTCGAAAGATTCAGAAAAGGCCCTGGAATCCTCAGATGAGAGAAATAAATCTGATTAATTCAATAAGTCTCTTGTCTGTCTGTGTTGCTTATCTGTAATATTACAGTATTACGCCGACTTGTTTCTGTGGTTTTCTGTGCATGTGGTGCACATTTGAGTGGTTATTTGTGTTGGAAGAAAAATGCGACCAATCAGATATAAGATACAAGTACAACAATCTTTGCAATGTTGCCTGAATCAGATCACGCATAAAATAATCGACTCTGTTACGTCCGTTTTAATCTCTTAATCTGAAAAATACACCCGGTAGTGCGTGCCCGCCTGTATAACTAGAGCAACAACACGATCTTCGATGATGGAGCAGTGAAATGATATTTTGCCTAGAGCAGAAAAATGGCCGGGGATGACCCTGATGTATTTTTTATTATTGGTTTTTTTTACTGGGAGGTACCGAAGGCCCAGTTCTGATCAGCATGGTTCGCCACTGGTACTTTATTATACAGATTTTACCTTGGAATCTTGGTTTGACGTGACGGTGGCTTTATGTAACCAAGTACTAAAAGCGTCACATGACACCAGCTCAAACTGAGACAAGTGGCGACAGGGTCCATGAATGATTAAGACCATCTTGTGTTGCCTGCGGGCTCCAACTCAAATAGGATGACATCACAACCGCCGCCATGTTCATCGTCGTTAGCTCTCACTCTTGTAATCCCATGGATTGCATGTGTCGAAACAATCTTCTGATATCCCACGCTACTTTCTCTCTCCAGCAGATTCACAGAGATAAGGGGCTTTAGGGATGTCATTGAGGCCGCTCAGGCTATCCCACTCTTAGCTGGAACACCTTGGAGCTAGACCAACACACACACACACACATAATGCCGGCATTTGCTGGTTTTATTTTAGAATCCATTTAAATTTTTCATCAGAAAGACAGAGAGAGACTGTATTACTTATTTACAAGGTGGAAGCTTCTACGCAAGTGTATAATGAATGGATTCAGTGGCAGTTACACAACAGCTGCGGTACCCATGGTCTGATGGGTTGCCTGGCTGCCTATTAGGAAAGTATTTTCTTTAAAGGAAGAGTGATTCCTCCGCTATAATAACCTTTTACTGTAGTTAGTAAGTAAGTTGGAGCTCACTGTAACACCCTCTGAACTTTGGTATTCTTTTCATGAGAATAATCTTTACTTCACTATTGTACTGTGATACTAAGATCCTCTGTTGTCCATATCGTTCAAAGATATCATGTTAAACACAGAGACGCCTCTGTCAGAGCAATAAGAACCCCTCTGTTTTGTTTAACCTTGAACTAGCAAGAATCCCTGCCATGGCCCACACCCTTAACAATGGGACTGGGTAGCTCTATTGTAGGCGACATTGAGGTGCAAATGAAATCAGGAGTCGCGCTGTCAATACAATTACTAATCAATTAATCTATGGGGCTGCATAAGAATGGCGGGTTCTCATATCGGACAAAGGAACTCGGCAAACTTCATCTGCCACCACTTTGGGAGGCCCGTGACCCTCAAAAACCTTGTTCCCACGGGGGGGACAGACCGGCAACGTCAAGAGCACGGATACAAGGATGTAGAAAGCCAGACATATCCACCAATAGTATCACCAATTAAAGCAAATACTGTATGGCACCTATCTATAGTGTCTATCTGTGTTACTTAAGATGATGCACTGCAGAGGATTTTCGCAATATTGCATATGGATGTATTTAGAGAAGACTCTATGAGGCTTACCTTTTAATTGCAGGGTCCTATCCATGTGTTACATGCTGTATTCGTAAGGAAACCCAGACCCCTAAACTAGCCCCAGGCAGGCCCCATCAACTATGAAAATAAAGGCAGCACACCATGCTGTAAGTGTTGCCTTGGTGTGATCTTATTAGCAGAGCCTCCACCTCGACTCTCTGCACGCTGCTAAGTTATGCAGCCATAGCAGCTACCGGCTCAGTGTTTCCTCCCTGCCTTCAACTCACTGCTGGGCTACAGCTAAAAGAACGCTACGTACCAAAGGTTTACACACACTACTAGCTGACTGAAATGTTCTGTCTACTACGCCTGTAACGTCTGAAATGGCAAAGCTGTGGGATGTCAACTGGGAACCTGAAGCAGTATAACTGACATTTTCAAGCTGGTGGGGCCTGAAATAACTGATAAAGTAATGATGAAATATCCAAATTATTTCCCTGGAATTGCACGCCACCCCGTCACTGTCACATAAATGTGTAAAGCTGCCTATTGTTTTGCCATAACTGCTGCCTGCTACAGAAATTACCAGTTTTTCCTGTTTTTAATGTCCACTCACAAAGCTATTAGGCCTGGCCTCATATGACAGATGTCAGAAATAGCTCAAACAATATTGACAGACAGAAAGTGGTCTATAAAGAAAGCAAGAGGGCCTCATCACCTCTGTGTCCGGGAAGACAGCCGTTGAACACAGGTTATCAGCAAACATAATCCCACAGTAAATAGATTCAGTGCATGTAAACATATGGAGGGAGGTGAAGGGTGAACACAACACTTTTAATGCAAATATTTTCAAAGAGGGGCTACATAGGAAAAATAGTCAATAAAATTGACATTAGAAGAAAAAGCACGTCAGAAAAAGCACGGGACCTTAATATGATTAGCAACAAAGGCTCCTCTTCCTATAAGAATCCCTATAGAAATGGTAGCCTGTGTTGTCAGGCTAGACTATGGCACTTCTGATAACGACTGATGCAGCTGGCCAAAAACAAATAGAACCTCTAAGGTCAACACAATGAGATTACCTGTAATACTCAACACAGTGGGCTCAAAGGTCAGAGGTGAGGTGCTATCATTACGCTGGCCTGTGTACTGTTATCCACAGAAGAGGCTGACAACATAGTGAACACTCATCATGCTCATGTAAAAAGGTTTTGGGAGACAAGCTCCGACAGCTGAGCTGGAAAAATATACCCACCTCAGCAAGACTGTTGACCGAGTATTACAGTAGGCCCTCTGTGCGGGTGTGTGTGTGTGTATTTGTGTGTAAACTGGAGTGAACCTACCTCCAGGGCCCCAATGCCGCACAGGCAGAAACAAAACCACGAGAGGATTAAGGGCAGCATGTTCAACATGAACAAATAAAGCCAGCATGCCTGAACCAGCCTCCGCGCTGTGGGACGGGAGCTCAGGACTGCAAACACCACACCCCCCCCCTCCCAAAAACACAAACAAACCAACCCTGTCCCCCTCCCGGTGCCCCACCACCACCACCACCATCCATCCCTGCCCTGTCACGGTCCAAATCCATCTTATATTCCACTGGTAGTGTTACTCAAACCCCCATTATCTGGCTGTGGCTTTGCTAGCCGAGCTAGGCGTTAACTGTTGACCCCGTAACGCGTTTCGTCACGGCCGTCACGTGATCATGCGGCGATGTGACGCGTTTTTAATCTTCATAAATCCCCACCGTCCCTCAGCAGAGCGGAGGCTTCCCTGTGATTCTTTCCAGACCATCGCCATGCTGGCCCTTTATAAAGCTGTTACTCCTGCATGGTTGGACAAACAGTGTGTGGTCAGAGACCGGGTGGGCCGGCATGTTGCGCTTCGGCAGGAGAGCGGGAGAGGGATCTTGGCTAACCACCAATTAGACAGATGACGAACACGTTTCGTACTTGTCAAATCTGCCTTGGCACATGACAAATCTCCCTAGGGCATCCTTTAAAAAAAACTCCCCTCCTCTAGATCTATGAATAATATCCTGTGTCAAAATGCTACGGTCTCTTGCCTTCCCTCCGAAGGACCAATAGCGAGGAAGCTGGAGAGGTGCCAGGAAGGGAGGGGCACAGCCCTTCCCTGGTGGAGCAACATTACCACAGGGACTTTTTCAAAGGAAAAGCACAGTTGGGGGCACTTAAGAGAAACACGCCCTTGTAGGGGTTGGGGAAGGTGGCACAGCTTTGGTTTAGTTCCCTGTTTGCTCATGCCAACAGGGTGACAGAAGTTCTTTCACTGAGTCCTGCATGAAATGTACTCAGAATCGGATTGGGCTTTCAGAATAAGGACAGACGGGGACTTTTTTTGTGTTTGTGTGTGTGTGTGTGTGCGCGCGTGCGTGCGTGCATGTCCAATTAATCACTGAACCCCTCCCCATCAGTCTCTGACTAATGGGCAGTACTCTCGCCTGGTAGCGCAGAAACAGAATCTGAGCCAAGAGGTTGAATCAACGGTCTAAACAGCTGCTAGACAATAGAGCAAAGCAGAGTTTCCATTGAGGACTGCATTAAATACTAGAGGCACTGCGAAACGCTCCGTTATAGAGCGGATGCCCACACAGCCAGTATCACCGTTTGTTTCCACCCTAGTTAATAAGTGCGGCAGCGCTTCGACGATGTACCGGATTTGCTTAACCCAGGTGTACTTTGTACCATTACGCTAGTCAATGGAAAATTGGAGCTCGTGTAATGAAATGACTAACTTTTTCCCTCCAAAAAAACCAAAGAGGTGGGA
>OMKK01033080.1:0-18965 GCA_900302305.1 Polymixia japonica | reverse complement strand
CTCTCCCTCCCCCTCTCTCCCCCCCCCCCCCCCTCTCTCTCATGTATGTCATATGTTGGTACATTTGGTGCATGTAAGGTTGTTTCATATATATATGGTGAGGGTCACAAGTCTGCCACGAAATTGTATTAACTGTCACAAGGTTTATTACAAGCAATAAGTGTAGCATCTGTTTTAAGCCCCCCGCCCCACACCAAACATTTTCAATGTATGTTGTTTTTGGTCCTTATGAGCCCCCTTCAGATGAGTTTACTGAGTGAAACGTGACACAATACCAACTCACGTCAACTTCACCATAGATTTTCTGTAGGAAAATGTCAATTTTTGATTCATGGTACTCCACTTTATCTTTTCTTCTATGAAACTCAAGGATACTGTATCTTTAACCACACTGCAACTGAACTGTGTTTATTTTTTTCTTTGATTTTTAGGGTTTTTCTTTGAATCACATTTAAAAAGAAGCAGTTGAAAGGAGGGACAGCCGTGTGTCCGTGTGGAAGCGTTTGTGCCATTGACTCTCTCACCAGTGCTTACTAACGATACCTTCGTTTCAGCTTGTATTTGCCTTTTTTTTTTTCCTGTCGCCATCAAATCCTTAGGATGACACATTTTCCCTGAGAATAATATTTTCACATGTTTAGGGAACTTATTTCATTTTAACAATTGTGGGGTTTTTTCTGTTCTGTGCTGAGTTGTTTTCGTTAAAAGCTCAAAGTACAATCAACTAGAAAGGGATGTGCTGGAAGCTGACAGAAGAACATTGTTAAACTCTTAAACTATCGCTCCAATTTTGCATGTCTTTACTTGTCTAATAGGTAACAGATACAATTTGTGTATAATTTAATATTCTGGTATTGTCTAAATGAGATTCTTGGGAGGGACAAGCTCCACTATCACAACTTAGAAGCCACCTTTTTCAACAAGTGCATTTTTATTTTTAATTTGTGATAATTTGATTACTGCAATGCATAGCAACAGGTGTGTTATTGAATCTCCACCCAGGACACAATTATTCACCTGATGTGCGACATTGTTAAATAATGTACATGCCACAGTGGTTTTTGGCCCATGGTCTGCAAGCCATATTGCATTTCAGCTGATCCTCAATGCCCAAAAAGATTTGGCACGCTTGTTACACGTATTCTAGCACAGAGATGGAAAATGATTTTGGTTACACAATATTACAATGTTAAGCGATGGTTAGGAGAAGATGACTGAGGATAAGGTCATGTCGAGCCTGTACACCTCTTGGCCTGGATCTGAGCGTGGATCTCGCTGAGATGCCGCTATGGTCAAGAGCCCAGCTGTCAAAACTTTGCTACAAAAACACGAGAACTCACATCACGAAACAAACAGGATCTGTTTTGATGTATAGAATCATCTCCTCGCTCTCCCCTGGTCTGGTCCGTGGAGCCGGCCTCCGAGTTCACCCCTGCTCGCCGAGGCTCGGGCCACGTTCGTGTACAAAATATCGTTGAAAAATACTGTGATTAACACAATGTTGGGATTGTGGCTGGTTTCGGCTCACAGGAAGCTCTCGCTCGAGGGTTTCAGCGTGGACAGAAATGTTTGGAGTCTGGGTCAGGCCAAACTCAAAATTTTCAGGTCCAATTCACACTCTTAATTCCCTGTTCAGAATTCAGTTCATCTTCTCATCCACCTCTGAAGCAGAGAGACAGGAGAGACCCTGTACTGACGAGTGTTTACACAGCATTGACCGCACTTTAACACAAAAACCCATAGAGCAATCAACTATACTGAGACAAAAGTTTCTTCGTCGCCTCCGTCGCCAACAGTGTGGTTGTCTCACCAAAGGATTCAGCTCAGTCTCCTGCGAAACACATCCACTCTCAACAACAGTCGCCTTTTCTTTGATTAATTTTTATTATTTTGTTAAGAGAAATCAGAAACAGATGTCTATCTTTATATCCAGTCTTTTGAAGATGACGGCAGGTGAAACGGTTTGATCGAGAAGAGAATATCGACATGGTAACTTCTGTTTGTGAATCTACATGGTTTGTGCCTTGTTCTGAAATTGCATTTAATATGTCAAAGATTTAAAGATGACTAGTAATAATATCTTGGGACTGTCATTATTATCACCTGTTTGCTATTTTGTTTGTGGGTTTGTTTGTTTCCATCCTGGCCAAGTTGATTTAAAGGGAGAGTTAGTTGACCTTGCTATGGTGCCCTAATATTGCATCTTGGTTCAAGGATCATCTTTGGTTTATACATATATTTAATTTCTTTCTGTACAATGCTGAGTTTGCTTTTGCTTACTGCTCGAAGTACAATCAGCCCTAAAGAGATGACACTCACTAGGGAACAAAGGTGATCTTCGCTCAGAGATGCTGTTTGGAAACCTAACCCTGTTTGGAAGTCCAGATGAGCCGGGACACAGCGGTCCGTTTTCCCTCATGTTCTTTGTACGTTACAGAGGCGATTTGTGTTCAGTTTAGATTTATTGACAAGACTCGCAAATCTGGAAACACATGTTTTGTCCTCTGCGGCTCCACGATAATATCAAATCACTGAAGCAAACGTTTTATCTTCGTAATATCGTAAACCCAGACATATAACCATTTTCTGAAAGGAACTGAATAGATTGTCGATTTTACGAGAGATTGTGGGGATATATTAGCTGAACGGCTCTGCAATTTTCATGGATGGGTTTCCAGATTATAATTCTTTTATCATTTACATTGTACCATACTGTTCTCATGTTAATTAGACCTTTCTTACATGCTAACATATTGTTTTGTTTGAGCAAATTAAATAAAAATTGCAATACATGATCAAAAGTTGTGTTGAATTTTAGTGATGTTCAGGAAGCAGGTTTTGAACAACCTTAAACAAATGATTGAAACAAGCTTTTTCCCTCCTGACCATGCAGGCTATATCTAAAAACCTTGGTTCTCTGGATTTATGACTCAACTGTCAAATAGGAATTCCATATGAATTCTATTTTAGGTTGGATTTGAGCTTTTAGTGCATCATAACCCTAAGAATTCCCAACAGGCCTACTTCCCTCTGTAGTGAGGCTATCACATCACATCTGATCACAGGTCAGTCCGTTTCAAAGCCCATTAACTCTGAATGTAATCTGACTGTTCCCCAGTGCCTCATAGTTGCACTCTTCTACGCTTTGCCACAGTGTAACTGAAGAGAACAGGAAGAGGCGGGACTAAATGAAAGTGCAGCCAAGAAATCATTCTTCTGCAAGGCTGCATGATGAGAACACCAAACTCTACAGCTCCTTCCTGCTTCCATGGTTACTGGTGATCTGAGTCTAACTGCTGTTACAGCAGTGTGTTTGGTCTAACTGCTTCAGAGAGGCACAGAGGATTTGTTTTTTCTTTTTAATAATCTTTGAGGGGATTTCGGATATGGTATGTGGTGGAGATATGCGATAAGAGCAAGGTTAGAACCCACAATACTGTAAATGGATGGTTTGCAGCTTAGCCTGCCGGGACACTTGCATAATACCCACAGGAGATTTTGTAATGAGCCCACCTGAAGGAAAGGAACAGCATTTGTCTCAGTGGAGGTCAGCTAGCAGGTGTGGTGGGTACGAGAGAGGTGACAGAACAGATGGAGAGGAAAAGGAGGGGGTTCTGCTGAGGAGGAAGATGGAAGGAGTGCAGTTCTCGTGCACTGCGCTTTGCTTTACAACATCGGTGTATAACAACACTTCCTGTGGGCGGGGCATAGGGAAGGTTTGTAGTGCATTTGTAGTTAATTTGAAGTTTTGGTCGACTAGAGAAACCAGAGAGGACTTTGGTACGGCGGAAGCTCCCTTAAGACAGGAAGACTTAGAACTGAGCTGCAGAACGAGAGCGGCTGTGAAAACATTGATAGCTGTAATTTTATTGGAGGGTTTTGAATTTTCAAAATCTGTTTTACCCTCTCGTTTTTATGACAGGATATGGCAGCAGGTGTGAATGATTTATCATAACAACCAGGTCTCATACGCTCATGTCTTTCATTAAATTAAATATGACATAGAACATAGAGTTTATTCATGCTCAAATTTCTCAGTTTAAACTCTAAGTGAAAGTAGTTGGTGCAATCACTCTGAGCTTATGATGCAATTTCCCACAAAGATGCCACATTACAAAATAGTTCAAGTTATTAATAGTCTATTGAATGGAAACCAAGATGAGAAATTAAAATAATAAACAGGTTATGTTGAGAGAGACTGAGCTAGATGGGATCTCCTCCTGAGGTGACAGGGAGACCTTTTCAGTTTCAGCATTAGATCAGTACTAGTAAAATGTACACTTTAAAGACTTTAAACAGATGTGTCAGCTGATCCAGTGACGTCACTATATTTGAGATGGATTATGAATGTGACACATTGTTTCGGCTCCATACATATTATGTGAGATGACACAAAGACGTTGGTTAACACTGTAAAATACAATTTGAGCTTATTTTCAAATGTTTAGAAGACTACAGACCTTTGGTTTCCCTGTTTAAGGGTTCCAGAAGTATTTGGACAAGTTAGGATTATTTTCAATTAACTAGTCATTTGTATATGCAGTCAAAAATGACCAATGTGCAACGACCTATTTCAGTGACGCAACTCAGAAAAATAATAAGATAATCATAAGTGTTTTTCCTTATTTGTACGTAGATTAAGCTTTCTCTAGACTAGAACTTGATAAGAATGATAATTCCCTTTTTATCAAAACTTGACGATAGAAAGACAAAACACAGAACACACATTTTTAAATTAGGCACCATTTCCTTCTATTCCTGTGTCCAACCATATTTTACATAAAACATCTTATTTCTTATGTCTTTGATGTAGACTAACAAGTGGGATTACTCTGAGATTAACAGTCATTGTCATTCTATTGTCTCATTTAATCTCAACATCCTGCAGATCATTTTATGGGTTTATAAGGCATACATCCCGCCTTTATTAATTGTAAATGACTATTAATTGCAAATTGTATATTACACACAATGTAATCATATATTTGTGTTTTGTTATATTGCCGATAGTGTTTTTTATTTGTTATTTATGTTTCATTATCATATTTACCCGGTTTCCCGTCGGAGCTCAATAAAGAACACCCGGTGTGTATTTGAACAGATTAGGCCAATCAATAAACACAAATGACATCTTAATTATTATTGAAGTGTTAATTTTGTGATGCTCGGCTGGAGTCTTTTCCTATTAAAAATAATAATTTTACAAAACTGCCATTTTGTTTTGACGCTTGAAGGCAACTTGACACCAAGAAACAAAGTAGCCGTGACTCCCTGAACACCAATCCTGTACTCGGTTAAAATCCACCGTCGACCAATGAGAACACAGGACCGTTTGAAATGAACGCCGGACCAGCCAATCAGCAGCCTTCGCGCCATCGCGCACAGCGGTACGTTCCGCCCACAGAGGGAGGGAGAGCGCGCTCTACGTCAGTTGTTAACGAGTCTCTTTTTAAAGAATAATCTTCTACTTTACTTTTCCTCTCGTTTCTAACGGAATATCATCTGAATATCACTTACTGGATTTATTATATGCGCGGTACTAAAGGTAAGACAACACACGCTTCCAAATGCGAGATACCGTTTCGTTTTTGACGCTTGTCTTTGTTGGTAAATTAGATCTGAAGCTGCCTGTCTGTCTAACGGGTTTAAGACTCTCTGGGCTGCGACTAGTTCCTGGAACTGAAACTTTTTCTTCCAAGCGCCCGTCAAACGTTAACGCCAACCAACCACAATTAGTCGTATCCCCTCCGCTAGCTGTTGCAACACACTAGAACTTTTGATTAGATATTATACTGCGGATATGAAGCGGCACTGCGGCTAAAGTGTGTTTGGGTTTTAGGCAGATTAACGACAGACAGGCTCCGGGTAAAGACTGGACTCCGTGTAGAAACGCTAGCACCAACTAAGTCACCAACTAAGCTAACATTACTGCACCTGTTCACTTTATGCAGTAAAGTTAATGTTAAACACACGGGCGCTGCACTATGCTAGTTAACTTCAGGTTTATTGAGATAATGTACATGTTATGCTAGTTAACTTCAGGTTTATTGAGATAATGTACATGTTGCTGTGACTGTGTTGGACTCAGTGTTTGAATGCGTGACGTTTTCCCTCCTTTCTCTTCTGTCGCTGGAAGTCAACCAGACACATGTTTCATTAAAGGAGCAGGTCCTGCACATTATATTATGTTTCGTTAAAGGAGCAGGTCCTGCACATTATATAGTGAACCAGACACATTAAAGGAGCATGTCCTGCACATTATAATGTGAACCGGACACATGCTTCGTTAAAGGAGCAGGTCCTGCACATTATATTTGCGTTGTTGGTCGTCAAGGAGCTGCTGTTATCACCGTATATAATGTATAACATCATATAGATCAGAAGAGTGTGTCATTCCAGTAGTTCAATTATTGTGACGCAACGGGGGTACAAAGACAGCACCGTTAGAATGAATAATAAAGAATTCAGCACCACCTGTAATATTCATGTAACCTGTCATCAATATAAAGAGAGAAACCCCTGCTAGAAAAGAAGCGAAAGAGAAAACTAATGTAGACTTAAGCTAAAGCAAGCATTTTTATTTGGAAGAATAATTCCTTTCCGTTGGTTCCTTTGCTAATGTAATCATAATGTTGTAATATAATATATTGTAATATTAGAGGTCCTGTATGTGTCTTTGTCAAATGTATGTAACTTTGGTATGCATCCCCGCACCAAAGCACGTTACTTGTGCATGCAATGTGTTATAAAGATGATTCTGCTTCCCTGTTACCCGAACTATTGTAACTATTTAACATTAAACATTGAACTCTAATATGTTCTCGGACAAGCCCGACCACCATTGTGTCACTAGAGCTGGCTTGCAGCTGATCGTTGGTTAACATTTCATTGTATGGCTGGTGGGTTTTATGTAACGGACTGTTATCTTGCTTTTGGGGACTGTAGGATAAACTTGACACAATACAGATGTCAGTCAGACAGCAGATGTTCACCGATGACATGCAAGTGGTGTGTTAACCTTACAAGTTAAACCCTCCTTGACGGGAGTAACAACTCCATTCACATGATACGACTCAAAGGGCTGCATTCCAGCGTACCTAAACACCAGCTTTCCACACTAAATGAAATGCCTCTCTTCTTTTTATGGCCCCACCCACGTCACCGCCTGCATTCTTTCATCTGCTCTCGGGTCAGATTGGGAGCTCTTGCAACGTAGCCTTGCCTCCACATCCCATATGGAACCGAGCAGGCAAGCCAGGAGAGCTGCAGAGAGACTTACGTTGGGTGTGTCACATTCAGTCGGTTTTCACTCAGATGTTGTGGATTTTTGTTGTTGTACTAGATTAGATCTGTGACTGCTGCTATCAGAGAAGTAGGGGTTGTCTAAATGTGTTTGACTTTCTATGTTTCTGTTTGTGTTAATCTTTGTGGCCTATTAGTTACTTTGTTCTAATGGATTATTTAGAACTTTTGTTGGGAATGTGTTTTGTGTTTCTCTGGTTGTGTATTGTGGCTGTAAGGTTTACAAGTGATTGATGAGCAGTGTATTTTGAATTCATTTGAAGTGCAAAATATACAGTCAGTCATTAATTATCTTTACCATCCTTGGTATGTAGCAAAAATAATACCCAGGAAGTATAGTAAAGTACTCATTGAATCTGAATAAGAAATGCTAATATACTGATACTGTACTGATTTTAAATGCTACCTACCTTATCCTGAAGGCTACGGTCAGGGTGTTGAGGTGTGTGACAAGAGACTGTCATTTAGGTGTGCGGTCATGCTAGAGGTGAAACCTGAACCCATAACAGTTTGTTGTGCCCAAAGCCTGAAAATGTTTTAAACCTCCAGTCATTCGGCACATGTTGTCAACTACATGTTGTTAAACGTTGTTACAGGCTGCAGTGTTTCTCATGGGTTCTCAGGCTATGAGTGGTGGTGGCAGGTCAGGTGGGTAAGATGCAGAGTTGAATGTGTTAGCTTGGGAGATATATATGTGGCCATCACCAATAAGTACTTTTTGTATAGTTTTTATTTAACTTTTTGTTTGCTGGTAACATCAGCTCATTACACATTCAGTCAGGAAGCACTGGGGACTGTTAAGTCTGCAGCAGGGCAGAATGTTTTTTATTTTAGGTAGTCAATTCTAAAATTCACCCACTATTATCTCTGTTTTATTAATGGCGTATGAATCTCAAATATTTATCAAATATTTTTTATACAAAGAAATACCGTATTTATGGATGCTAAGTGGTAGAGTAGACAGACTCTAGCCACAGTCAGAGTTTACCAGCACGTGTCTGGTGTGGTTTTCCTACCCTGGTCTGCAGTGACTTGAATGGTGTAACCCTTTTAGATAGAAGGCTTTGGGTAAACCTAGTGGGGACGGGCCTGTCAGCAGTTCTACAGTAGTGTGGTGGTGTTCTAGACACTGAGCCCCAACACTCACTAATGTTCCATAGTGCTGACCTCGCCTGCTCACTCCATTGTGTCCAGCAGCACAGACTACAGTGGGATTTCGCCAATCTCAGCCGCTTGCTAATGAAGAGTTGTTCATACTGTCATAAGATTGGGATGATTTTGAAACGGCAGGTCAAAAAATATGGATGCTTTTAAAGAACAGACTAGTGTAGCTGGGAACTGAATTGTATCTATAATGTGATACTTTATTGGTCCATATAGGGAAATTGTCCTTGTGCTTGCTCCCTCCAGGCCAGGGAGCTTGGAGTGCAGGGTTTGCTATAGAATAGCTCCTCTGGAGCAGGTAAAGACTCACTGCCTTGCTCAAAGACACTTCAGCAGGGAAAGACACAGGGGCTTGAACCCGGGTCGTCTGGTTCACCATGCTACTGCGCTGCTCAGTTAATCATTTATCAGTGATGTGAAATTGGAAAAATTATGTAATTTCTGCTGTCTTTTCCTTGCGTGGCTCGAGGTGTGGCATTAGGAAATTGGTGTTGGTGTTTTTTTGTTGTTTTGATATTTTCCAAACAATGGGCATCACCGCTGCGGACAGATTCATACAGTATCTTGATGTGGTAGGCAGACCAGAGAAACTTGTGTGTCAAGTCGTTAAACGCTAGAGTAGTTTGAGTGACAATGAGCCCATTGAGGTTTCTGATAAGTTATGCAAATTGCCTTTCCTCTCCAGCAGACTGTCAGACTGCAGAGAAGCTGTTTTAGAGCCTGATGGAGGAGACTAGAGTGACAGTGTAGCTCAATCCCTATCTGTGCTTTAAAAGATCTGTTTGCATTGTATTTACCTACATGTTTAGTAAGTTAGGACCACCATGATGATGACAGTTATTTTCATCAATTATGCTCTTATAAATATTACAATATGAATTTGGAAACCTGCGGACCAAACTTTTTTTCGATGTAACTTCTGTCATGCCAAAATGGCCAAAACTATAAAATGCTAATGACCAGGCCCTACTGTATTATTTATTATTAACTAATAATTCATTATATAACTAAATTATTCAACAGGTCCTGGAATATAAAGTTACAGAAGTATAAGAGTACCACAATTTAAAAGTGAGATCTTCTCTTCTGTCCTCCATTTGTCTTGTATGCTCTTGTTTCTTTAAATGAGTTTCTATATCTGTGATGAGTCTTGATGTTTGTGGTATTCAGGAACATATGACTCAACATTTTGCGGTACAGCACTTTACACTTTATTCAGCATCCTGGAAACAATATATATATTTTTGTAGCCTCATTTTATTTTGCTGAGATTATTTTCTCATTATTTAGTAGTGTGTGTGTTATTATGACCTGTTCTAACTCTGTTCTGTGAGGAATCAACTCACCAGCATGTCAGTGATGTTGATGGATGTTCATTTCATCCCTTCTCCTGTCTATGTACTCTCCCCTCCTCTTCTATCCCTTCTCCTCCTCTCGCTCCACCTCTTCTGCCTGTCTCTCTCCCCTCCGTCAGGTCAATGAGGATGCCTAGTGTGAAGTTCCAGAGTGGGAACATGGTGATGGGCCGCTGGCCCGGCAGTAGCCTGTACTACGAGGTCAAGGTGCTGAGCTTCGACCCCAAGAGCCAGCTGTATACCGTCATCTACAAGGACGGCACAGAGCTGGAGCTCAGTGAGCAGGACATCAAGGTAGGACCGCAGCCTGGCTCGTCCATCGCTCTACACTCTGAAGTGCTTCCCAAACAGCTTTTAGGCTATTTGTTGGACTGTATTGATACACATTGTTTATAGGGCTGGGCGATGTGGCTGGAAATTGATATCACTATATTTTTGGAGCCAATTGTGGTATTTGATGCAAGATGATGTTTTTATATTTTATCTATAGTTTAGTATGGCTTTTTAAGAGCAACAGTGTTGTAAAACTATATAAATAATGCATAGGCTAAATTATCTCGACATTCACATTTTCATATCATCATTGAAATATTTTGCAATATATCGTAAAAGCCCAGCTTTTCACAATAGATAATTTCGCAGTTATACCAGTCAAATGTGACTTAGGATACCTGCTTAATGGCTTAATACTTGCTAAAGTAACAGGTATTCTGGACAAAGGCAACATTCATCAATTAACAGACCAGTGACTACATCTAAACTATCCTATCAAGTTGTCCATTCAAGAGCCATGCAGAGTTTAAGCAGGTGGGACAAAGGCTGTTCATTAGTTAACTATTTGATCAATGGATCAATCAGAGCTTTGGTATGGAGTCATAGCAGTAGCACAGAACTAGCACTTAGAGAGGGGGGGTTTAGGATAGGCTTAACAATGTTAATCAGTCAAGGGATGGGGTTAGGCACTTAATCAAATCAATCAATCAATCAATCAATCAAAGCCACAGGGTGGGAAATACTAGCCGCAGGCCAAATGCTTGTATGCTGGTAGGTTTGTCTGGTAAGTCTAGTCTATCAGGCCCTGGCAGGCATCAGGCCTCTTTGTTTCTATTAGGAAAAACTGCTCAAATGCTAGTACAGACTTCTGGAAGCCATCAGCCACTGTGGCCTGTGGATTAAGTAGTTATTTCCCTGCTGTGGTAAGAGGGAGGCACAGAGCCAAGGGGTTGTGAGACTGATGCAGGATTGTTTCCACTGGTGAAGGACTCTTTTTAATACTTTTCCTGAAGTGGCCAATTCAGTTGTCAATTCAGTTTGGAGACATTCACTCAAGTGATGCTTCAAATTCATGGTTGCATAGTGTGAAGTGGAATCAGTTCAAAAGATCTGTTGTTCTTCTTCCTACTGTAGATTACTGTTCCATGAACTTATACTTTTGATATATTTTGATATTTTACTGTTTAGTTTGAGTGCTCTTTCAGCTCCGTCCTGCAACCCACTCACACAATGAAACACTTTGAATTAGGGAATGTTAACCCTATGTAACCAAGTAATATGACTTTCTGTTTGTCTCCAGAGTGCCGCTGGTTTCAGACCCCGTTCCCGCTCCCGTTCCCGATCGCCCTCCCGTCGTCGCAGCCGGTCCCGCTCGCCGGCCAGGACCACGCGGCGCTCCTCCTCCCGCACGGCCGCAGCCGTCGCCACGGCGGCCATAACGGAGAGCACGCCCGCCTCCCGCAGAGACCCCAGGCTGAGGGATGTGATGCAGATCAGGCTCAGTCCCGTGGTAAGAGATCCTGCTGCCTCCCCACCCTCTCTCCACTGAACTATCTTATCAACATGTATTTATTTTACAAGATGGATGGATGGATGCTGTTGGAAGCAGGTCTTATCTAGGTCTGGACAGTATGGGAAATTAATTTCCTAACTACGAGGTCTTGGAAAGTTTTGTAATTGCACAACTGGTCTGGGAGGGCAACCACACGACTATACGTAGTTGTCATTTAACACAACTTGAACAGCCAGTTATCCATGTGTTTCTTTGACCTTTGACCCCGGTGGTCACCCTAGTCGTTACATGTCACTGTGGGACACGTGGAACAGCTCGCACACCATCATCACGTTTCCTCTTCTCTCCTCACGTTGCCGTTGTGTTTTTCTTTCTTTGTGTCCATGTACCTCTTGTTGTTCGGCGGCCAGCAGCCGTTGAAGCAGGTCGAGAACAACAGCAACAATAAACACGAAAAGAAAGAGGAGAATGACACCGTCAACAAAGTCACTGAGGTGAGTCCGGTCTGTTAAAATACGCAGGGTTTCTACACACGTCTGACCGGATGGGAAATTAACCATTATTTTCAGGAGTAGTTTTAGATTTACACAAAATAAGGTATTTTCCTATATGACGCGCATGTGACGACACATATTTCCTCACGCACCCTCTGTGATGAGGAACGTTCCACGGCTTTAGAGCGACACGACCGAGCCGGGACTGATCGCTCCATGTCATTACTGTTAGCGCCGTGGAACGTTTTGTGGACGCCCCCCTGAAATACCTGCCATCGCTCTGTCCTTACGACGTTGCACAGAAAGCACCAACAGCGTGTAGGTACTTGTTATTGTCTCACGTGCATTTCAACTGTTGCGTGGCTCAGTTAGTTTTGTCAGGTGGACCTTATTACAATAACAAGCGTTCCAGGCACTGCTCATGGCAGGCTTGTGAATGGGCTTTTAGGTAGCTAGAGCTACTGGAATGTCATGATGCATGCATGTTGGGGGCCTCATGCAGTGTGTGTCGTGCTCCAGCGTGGTCGGTCACATGGCGTGCTAACATGTGCCTTCTCTCTTGTTTTCCCCGTTTCTAAAAGTGTTGGTGCTGCTTATCAGGGCCGTGTATGTATTAAACAATCTTAGAATGGCAGGCGAGGATGTGCTTTTTACAGGAGTTTTGGACACGCCACTCAAGATTTAATGGTAACGGAGGTTCCTCTGCTTTCCTGTGTTTTCGGACAGCGTTTCATCTTAATTGAATCCCTGAGCAGGATTGCCCTCGGAGTCGCTGTTAAGTCCCTGTAGTTATGTGAAGTGATCATTAACCCTAGATCTGTATACCTTCTCTAAGAAGCTTTCTACGAACAGAAGGCTTTAGTCTTAGCTCAGAGTTTGTTTAAGCATAAACCTCTATCTGAGAAGCCGAGGCTGTGATCGTAAGGTCACGTTCACAAGTGTAGTGAGACCATGAGGGTTTATCTTGCTAGTAACAGTGTTCCAGTTTCCAAGCAGAGGGACGGGCAGGGAGAATGCCGGACATGTGACTAGTATCAAAGTTCTGGTTGTATTGGGTTCCCACCACCTCTCCCTGTTTCAGTGTATAGAAAGAACCTTCCGCTAACCAACACACCGTTCCCTTCCCATGTTGCATCAGGGCTATTTTATTTCCCGTGCTAATTATACATGTACCAGTTGCTATTTGCTCTCTGGTCCGATGTTATGCTGTGAAGTTGAATGTGTTGCTGAACCGGGATGCTTACGTTATCATTTCTCTTTGTCTCATGCGCACAGATTTGTTTGCCTTTTCTCTCTCTTGAGTGCTTCTATTATAATTATTGTATGTGTAAATGAACTGAACCCTAAACCTTCTCCACAAGCCGGAGGCTAAGGTGGGAGCAGAACCTGAGAAGAACCAGAGTCGCTACAACCTGCGCCGCAGGAAGGATGATGGAGACGCCAAGGCCAAGCAGCAGGAGGAAGAGGAGGAGAAGGAGGCCAAGCCTGCAGCTGCTCCAGTTAGCTCCTCCACCACCCCCTTGGACTTCGGAGGCAGGATAGGTAGGTTGTAATGTTGTTTGACCAGCTGCCACCAGGAGGGGCATGTGTTGAACATCAATTAGATTATTTTACATACATAAGCATAAGTATGTTTGAATGTCTCAATGAAATAGGACTAAAACGGTTAATAACAGCTGGTGTGTGTCTTGCTCTGCCTTCAGGAGCCTACTTCTGGCTGCTGTTCCTCCCTGCCTGGGTTCTGTTTGTGGTGCTGCACGTCAAACTGGAGGACCCCAGCCTGGTCAACTTCCCTCCTCCCGTGCCCCCGGTGGAGGACTTCTTGGACGTCCAGGCCCTGGGCATCGTCCTGCTCTGGATCCTGTTCCAGGCGCTGCTCTACATCCTGCCTGTTGGAAAGGTAAGGGACTACTGCTTCATATTTATTTAATGTTCCAAGATGTTAGTGAGATGAAACAAACATAGCAGTGATCTGCAGGAAACGCCTCACTTAAGTCCATTTTTAGCCGCCCATACAAAATAATGGAGGTGCTCACAGTTCTGCAAGGCGTTTTAGATAAAAGCATTGGCTTCGTACCATCGGAGCCCTCTCCATGCAATACTTTCTAACGCTACAGTCACGTGCTGTGTGGTTTTTCTGATTCGTAGCTGTGGCAAAGGGCAGAAATTGGATTAATTGTCAGGAGCAGAATGAGAGCTCTTGTTGTCTCACTGGCTGTTCAAGCAGCTACAGACAAGATTGAGATTTTGGCGACACCTTGGGTTTCATCATGGTATTACTATTTTTTAGAAAGACAGTTTTTTGGTCAAAGCTCAGTGAAAAACAGAATGTAGCAGTAAACATATTCACAGCAGAGGCTGTTCCTGTTGACACGCCTCCTTTGTGCTGTGGTTCTAGTTTCATGGGAGATCGTACCACAGTAAACTGCATAGTGAAGGTTTCTAGGGCACCAATCTTAACAGTGATGATGTCATTCTTCCATATCCACTGCAATATGTAACCAAAACTCCTGTTAAGATAAGGGTTAATTACATCTCTGTTCCCTGTCTGTCATCCCCCAGCTGAGCGAGGGCATGCCCCTGAAGACTGGGGAGAGGCTCAAGTACAGAACCAATGGTAAGACTGCCAGGGTCTCTGTCTCTCTAGCTCCCCGTGGGTCTCCTGAGCAAATCAGGCAAATTTCATTCAACTCAATTACTCTGCTGAACTCTGCATTAGCCTCAGATGAATGAATTTAGTCTACTTCTAATAGGAAAACTTAATTTCAATATACAGTAAGGATGCAGTTTTAACTTCACAGTACTTAACTAAAAGTGTTGGCTGATACACGATATCTGATCCATCCCTGTTACTGCACGACTGGTAGTCATTGGATGGGAAAGTCTTTGAATTCCTCTTATGTTTAATATGTCAAACTGATGTTGCCCAGTAGCTCACTCTTCCCTTGTTTTCCTCTCTGCAGGTTTCTTTGCCATCGTGGTGAGCGGCCTGGCGGTGGTAGCGGCGGCGTACCAGGGCGTGGACCTCACCTACATCCACAGCAACTTCCTGCAGCTGGGCGTAGCCTCTTTCCTGATCTCCTTCCTGCTCAGCGTCTACCTCTACGCCCGCTCCCGCTACGTACCCGCTGACCAGCTGGCTCTAGGAGGAAACTCTGGTGAGAGGGCCTGGTTTCCACATGGGGGAGATAGAGAGAGAACCAGTTAGAGTATTCCACCTCACCTTGTATGACAGATCAGGAGTCTCGTGTAGGCAGATGACGTAGTGTCGCACCTTCATCTCCTGCAGAAATTCTGTCAGACCTGACAAAGATAATGATATTTCAGAAGCAATCCAGAAATCAGGTTAACATATGATTCATATTTGGACACCACTAAATTGAAACATACAAAAACCTACACACACCTTGGCTTCAACATGGCTGTGAAATATCTGAGAGACAAAACAAAGAGAGCTTTCTATGCGATACAAAGAAATATTAAAATCTGGCTTGAAATTTGGCGACCAAAACTAAATAATGAATTTGACAAATGGGACAAACCATCATAGAATCTTTCCACACTGAGTTCTCTAAGAACATCCTGCAGGTCCAGAGAAAGACACCAAACAATATGTGCAGAGCAGAACTTGGCCAATACTCCCTCATACTAAAAATGCAAAAAAGTTCAAGATTACATTTTACAATCACCTAAAATCAACCCTCAGACATACCATCACCAAGCCCTAACCTACCAAGAGCTGAAGCCAGCTGGTCCTGAAGCTCTCTGCAGACAAGCCAACCTCAGGACCAAACCACATTATAAACAACCAAAACAGAGTAAATTACCATGTTTTCTGGCCCTCAAGAGAATTCTAGCAAATTACCTGACCACAATAAAAACCCCTAAATTAAGAAAAGTTTCCACAATATACAGACTCAGTGAACACATCCTAGCCATAGAAAAGTGTCACCACAGACAGAGCTGACTGCTCCTGGTTACTACACATTTATCTGTACAAAGTATTTAGTTTCTCAGTCTTTCTCTCACATTATCCTCCACAGGTAACGTGGTCTATGACTTCTTCAAGGGACATGAGCTCAACCCTCGCATCAAAAACTTTGATCTGAAATTCTTCTGCGAGATGCGTCCTGGTCTGATCGGCTGGGTGAGTTGTTATGAAGAAACGGCCCTTTGATATTCTTTAAACTGTACATTATCAGGCTATGGTGAAGTTGACCTGAGTGCTAATCCTCCCCATTATCAACAGAGAAACCTGCATTATTTGTCATTTTGTACAACACATTGCACCCTCTGGTGGTCAAAGATGGAAAAATATGAAATTGCATCCATTCAAAATTGCATTAGTGGTACCTAAGCTGTGCAGTTTTAATAAAGACATTTAGAGTGCACAAGAGGGAGCTCGTTTACTTTATGGACAGTGACAGTTATGTTGGTCTACACACACACTACCATGGAGATTAAACGACTCCATGGCTGTGAGGTTAAAGAGCTGTCGGTTTAAACTTCTGTACTCACCCTAATCGTGTATTTCTTCAGTGTGTGATCAACTTTGCGCTGGCGCTGGCGGAGATGAAGCTGCAGGGTCTGGAGGCTCCGTCCCATGCCATGATCCTGGTCAACCTCTTCCAGCTGCTCTACGTGGTGGACGGACTCTGGAACGAGGTAAGATCACACAGCACAGGAAGTAAATAACAGATGCATAACCAGGGACTCGACGTTTGAATCCTTCTGTTGAAGAACATCATTCCAAGACCTAACTTAGTAGCCTAAGTTCAGTGTGGTTCATTTGCACAGTAGATGTATCTTCTCGCTCTTCCTCCCCCTTCTTAGGAGGCCATTTTGACCACCATGGACTTGATGCACGACGGCTTCGGCTTCATGCTGGCCTTTGGTGACCTGGTGTGGGTTCCCTTCACGTACACCCTGCAGGCCTATTACCTCGTCAGCCACCCCAACCCCCTGGGCCTGCCCGCGCTCGTAGCCATCGTCGCCATCAAACGTGAGTACGAGCAGCGCGTGGAACGACTAGGTCAACGTGTCTCGCCGGCCTGTTGAGTTCCCGAGGGCCCAAAGCAGTTTGTAGACCGGCGGATGGACAGCTCGCGTTTAAAACATCGTTTATAAAGTTGGCCCACATTTACTAGTGTTAACTTGAGAGAATGGTATTTCTTGTACTTTCTCTTGACGTCATGCATAAACATGAATTTAGTTACACCGATGTGCTACAAGAAAAGGACCATCTACATAAAATTTTAACAACAGCCAACAGATAAGATTTAAAAGGTGCACCGAGAGTGCCCTGACACAATGAGTCTTCCTAGTTTCACAAGTTGGGAAAACAATGAAACGAGACATAAGAAGGGATCACACGAGGCCGGCGGTTCTGGGGACGACATTAAACATGCATGTCCATTTGTCTTTCAGTGCTCGGCTTCTACATCTTCAGGAAATCCAACTCTCAGAAGAACACCTTCAGGAGAAACCCGTCTGACCCCAAGCTAGCCCGTAAGTTGTCCTCCAGAGGTTATACAGGGAGCTCACACCCAATCAATCCTCTATTGAGCTCTTAGGGGAACTTACTGGGACAAAGCAGACTTTTAATGCCTTACCTTTGAGTCGTCTTGTTGTCATTCAGGCCAATGTTGTGTTGTTTCCGAGGCTGAATGGAAAAACACTGGAAGAAGTAGAAAAGATTCCTTGTAAACATTTGATATCAAATGTATAAAGTTATTAACTGTAAAGGTACACATGCAATACTGAGTTGTTGTGTTTCAGCGCAAGAAAGTGTTCAATCTCCAGTACGTTAGCTTGTATAGACGACTGTTGAAACAGTTTTATAGATGGATATGTGCTTCTCTAATATGTTATCTCAAGTGCCAGGACCTTGAACCTGTACTTACTTTATAAGTATATACTTTAAGAGCAAATCTTTCATTGCTTTCCAACCCTAGCTTCCAGTGTAGCTTGACAGTAAAACAATGTGAAAAGATAAGATTGAAAACACAACATGTAAAGGCGCTGTATGTTCTGTACGTTCCCAGATCTGAAGGTGATCCCCACGGCCACAGGGAAGAGTCTGCTGGTGTCTGGCTGGTGGGGCGTGGTTCGCCACCCCAACTACCTGGGAGACCTCACCATGGCCCTGGCCTGGTCCCTACCGTGTGGTGAGTAACTACCACTTCTGAATGACATCATTTACAGGCCTTCAAGTTTGGGAACTGTACAAAAAAGGGCTGGTAAAAATGGACAAATATTTTTTAGCAATACTTTTTTTTAATGTAGTTTTGGACCTACTGTCATTTCATTGTATATTTGTTGTAAGGTTTGATGTGGCCCATTTCACTTATATTGCCCAACTACTATCAGTATTTTAATCCAAAATATCAGATTGAGTCACACAAAGCTCTGGAAAAAGTATGAAATTTCTAAATAGAAAATGTTAGGAACTGCATCTCTAACCTGATGAGCTACTATTGACCACGATCATCATCGGTTTACATATTTTCTAGCTCTTCCATCTGTTAAAAGCTATTCTATTCTAATTCAGAGAAGGGGCGTATTATTCTCGATTAATCCTGATTGGCCAGTTCACACATACTGGCAAACAGATGAGTAAGGAATGACTTCCAGTCAGATATAAATGAAGCCTAAGTCTTGTATTCTGCGTTGCTCCCCTCCTGCCCGCAGGCTTCAGCCACCTCCTACCGTGGTACTACATGATATACTTCATCATCCTGCTGGTGCACCGGGACCTGCGCGACATGACTGACTGTCGGAGGAAGTACGGCTCGGCGTGGGACGAGTACTGCCGGGCCGTACGCTACCGGATCATCCCTGGTGTCTACTGAGGACGTGACACCT
>OMKK01033077.1:0-13042 GCA_900302305.1 Polymixia japonica | reverse complement strand
TCCGCCACGCGCTACGAGACAGAACATACTTTATGCTCTTTGTCAATGCACATACGCAAGTGTGCGTAGTTGTTACTGATGCTTAAACGGGAAAGGTTTATTTTTAGTTTACCTGTGATTACCGCGTAGCTTGCATGCGTTTAGCTGTAGACTTTAGTACAAATGACTGTGAGGAAATTATTATGAGATGTGAAAGTTCAAGCTTTCTCTTTGTACTACATCTGGTAGCTATAATGTTGTACTCAGCTATCCAACACTAATGATTTGACATTATAAACATTTTTTTAGATAATCATACATGAATCTATTGTATTCCCTGCGTTTAGGCTAGCTCATCTCAGCAGTCCCCTGCTGTAAAGGCATGTGGGCTGCCAGACTGACCCACCTGGAGAACACATCGGTTGGCACACGGTTGTCCATGAGAACTCTACATCAGCACATTAGAAGTACAGCTTTGTAGCCCGTCAGACAATTTTGATCATAAATTCATTTTAGTATTTATTGTCTATAAAAGTGCCAACCGCACATATATACAGTGTTTATGAATAGGACTGCTTCATTGCTGCTTACAGACATGAAAACTCACTTTGTTTTACATCAATTCATATTGCACAAGCTAATGTCACGGTCAGTATTATCAAAAAGGAAGAAACCACAGCCAAGCCAGTGAAGACAGAGACAGCTTTCTGTATGTTTAACACAAAGACGTATTTATTATTCCGCAGAAAGAACAGCTAAATATATAAATTAAGACACGAGACCATTACAATCTTAATGGCACACTGCCAGTATCAGGTCATACTAGTATGTAACTGTAGTGACTGTTGTGTGAATGATGAATTACACCTATGGAGAAAGAAGTGTGTGTGTAGTAGTCTACGATGGAGTTAGGAACACAATAGAGAGACCAACTTGTGGAAAGTCAACAGATGACAAACTGAGGTAGTGACATGTTCTTAACTTTCCATTATTATACAGATTACATCGATGACCTGATGGAGCTCCTCTTTGACCATGTGTTCAAGGACCCTGCACCCTATGTCAGCAAGGTTTTGACAATCCCCATCCCTGAGGACCTCAGTATCGGGGAGCTTGCGGCTGGTATCACAACCCTGACCCTGCCGGCTAAATAGCCCCAGCACCAGCTTCAACAAAGCTTCTGTAGGCAAGATACCTGTACCGACTGAGGAGAGGGTACATGTTGGTTAATAAACAGTAATTCTGATTTGAATACTTGGTTTCTGTTGGTATTTTTCTGTGTGAGTGAGGTCCGGTTGGATGTGGGTGGGTTATAAGAATACAAGAATGAATTCAAAATATCAGGCTCCTGTAGACAATGCAGCTGCTCATACAAATGATTGTTTTGACTTCAGGGCTACTACCCACATTACTTATGAGTACATAGATGTATTTACCCTGGACTTAAGTAATGATACTGTAAATGATTTTGACAGCTTTTGAGTTCATGTTATGTGGTGAGTGAAGTTATATCCTATAACATTTTGAGGACATTATCTATGAAAGTATAACCACCAATGTACATTGTAAAGGTGTACATAAATACTGACAAATTCAAAACTGGAAAGATGTGGACTGAGATATACAACTGGAAAAGCAGTAGGCAGTGGGTCTAGTCTTATATGCATTTTATAGTTCGCGCTATGTTGTAAATGGAAATACGTTACATCCAATAACATATTGGCTAACTAACCAGCTCAAGAAAATTGACAACTTGTGTGGCCAAGTGGTAGCTAGTGAGGTTATGGGCATAGGCCATAAACATATGGCTAGCTGGCTACAGATGATAGCATCATCCACGCACCGACACACACAAGGTGCAAAACTACAAACATTACACAAAATTCTTACCATTCAGAAACGTCCTGCTGTGTCCTTGTCGGATGAACTTCCTCAGCGGCCTCGTCCCATTCAGGATGTGACTCAGGCTCAAACATATATGGTGTGATCCTGCTATCTTGAGCAGCAGCCATAGTAACATTTACCCAGTTCTGGTTTGTTTACCTGCGGAGAGCGGAAACTTTCCACCTCCGCTCAAGCCTCCGATGAGGCGGCCAGTCACAGCAGTGGCTCATTATAATAGATCAACGGCCACATAAAGTTTTTGACACAAAAGCTGGATTTAGCCTTTTTTGGCTATAAACCAAACAAACGTCCTTCAAATACTACATGGAAATGTTTTAAATTGATAAAAAAATAGCTAAATATGACCCCTTTAACAGCTGGACCATACCGATTTGTTCCAATTAGACAGTACCACATAAATATCGAAGATTGCCATACCATGTTGTCAGAGACTTTCTTAGAGCATACCATTCTTTAAAGTTTGGCAGAGACCTCAACTGTTTTAGTTCAGGAATATCTTTTTAGTGTAGCGCCAACCTTAAGCTACAGTGCATTTTGGCTTTGGTAACTATGAGTAAAGGATTAAAACCTTTTGTGCAAATTCCAGTGATGCGAGCTAGCCAAGCATTGCAAATTAGACGGTATTTTTTGTTTTGAGTTCAAAAATAAAGGAGGCATAAGAGGTTTCTATTTAACAAGACTACTAGGTATATGGCTGGTATGGTAAATGTTAGGGGTGGATCGATACCAAAAATATCGACACTACATCTCGTTTTGAAGATCGATTCAGTAGAGTAGATAAACTGTCTCTGTAAACTCTGTTCCGGTGTCATCTTCACGACAAGAGTGTAGATAATGTCTTGTACACGTGAACGTGCTTCTTAGTGCACGCGCTCTTTGCTTCTCTGCTGCTGTGTGCGCTCACTGTCAAACAACACACACACATACCGGCGCGCTGCAAGACTGCTTCTCTTTAGTATTACTTGGTATCGGATCAAAACCAAAATTTGTGGTATTGCCCACCCCTAGATGTGCGAAATTGTGGCCAAAAAGCCTTGTTGCTAGAGGGCAGATGTCGTCATAACATAAGGATCACGTCCAACATATGTTGTGGTTTTCTGATTATACCTTTCTCTCGTAATATCATCTAAACTAGCACAGTACGGTCTTTCCTCCATCTAGTCCATTCTGCTTTTCATTTCCTGCCCTCCATCTGAATTTCGCGTATCATCGGAATCAAGTGACTGCAAACAACGAGTGGTGTAACTTCATCATTCAGTGAGTCAGTCAGTCAGTGACAGACATTCGAGTTTATAGGGCTGGCCCCGCTGTTGCGGTCCAGCCAAACATATATAGAAATGATGCACTCATAGAACAATCTTAAGTCTTTCTTCCTCAAGCACACTTTAAAGAATCATTTTCACTTTTGAGTTCAAAGAAAAGAGGCACATACGTTCAAAATATTTCTCGTTAAACCAAATGACTCCAAAATACCAAAGCTAGAACCACTCTTTTTAGATAAGTGGCTGTGTGTCATGAGAAGATGATCTCTCATCAGAACTGGGAGAGGAAGTGATACCTCTAAGTGTCTTTATTATCCACTTGTATTCACAAGCATGCTCCGAGTGAGCAGTGGCCAACATATCTTTGTAAAACTCTCCAAAAGACAGGCAAGGTAATTTATCCTGGCTCAACTTCAGTGAAGCAGGGCCTAGGTCTGATGCTAATACAACAGAGAATGTAGGGAAAAGTGACAGATAAAGGGATTGAAGAGCTGAATCACTGTTGATACTTCAACAGCTAAATCACTGTAGTTACTTACAGGCTTATGTTATGTAACACTGTTCTCAAGGGTGGCTTGTTAAAGGTGTGACATTGCACTTGATGATAGTGCTGATATAGCTCTTACAAAGCTCCAACTGTCTAAACAGTTTCACAGTTTATGATTAGTCATTTTTGACCTTGTTTTGACATTCTATCGTGTACGCTCAAAGTGTGATAAGGTTTGAGCAATTTTGGGCCTTTGCTCTTGTTGCTATGCTGGTCCAATCAATCACTGATGAGTAACTTTAAAAAACAAATGTAACAAAACACATTTGGTTGACATGGAAAGCTCCAATAGACCACACATTAGGAACTGAGGATATTTTAATGCCAGTAGTTTGAGTTTAATGTCTGTAAAATTGCAACCAGCTATGGAAGATATGTGACCAAAAATGTTGATACTGCATTACGTAGTGAAATTAATCAGTTGTTAGCTTTCATATATGACTACTGCATAGCATGGGTTTTTGGTCACATGGTGCTTAAGTTGAAGACAATCAATAAAGCAAACTTCATTTGCTGTTTTTTTAGAAGAAAATACTCGCCAAATGGACATGTGACATGGATTATTTAAACGTTATTATTATGTTATTATGTCAGAGCATGAAACATTGCATGTCATGTCACGTCACAAAATACTTGTAAATGACTTTAAATGGACATTTTCGGACTTGATTCATTGTGGGAAGCCGTTGTGCGGCACCAAGATGCATGTATCAGCTCAAACACATCAAAATCAATTATGTGGGCTTTTAAGGAAGGCTGCTTTTTGGGAGGCTGCGATGTAATGCAGTTAGAACAAACACTGCAAAGCTGAGGTCAGGGGATTGGCTGTGCAGGTAGGACATTTCTGTCCAAAATCTATGATTGTGTGACGAGTATATACAAATATACTAAAATATAATAAATATAATAAATTCTGGGCTGTATGAAACCACAGGTATAACGTATATAAATTCTAAATTTGAGTGAAATTGTCCTGGAAAGAAGTTAGGACTGTTTAGTCACCTCGTTTTCTTTTTAAGATTTGATGCTGATTACGTGATGTCAATTATAGGGTTAACAATTTGCATATGAAACAGGCAGAGACAATACTTTGCTGAGGCTTAAATTCTCATAGAACTAATCTGGCCATTCAAAGATGAAGAGGAAAAGCAAATTCTTGGTAAGACACAAAAGAAAATCGCTCAACTTTGGATGGGTTTTTCCTGATCCACCCCCAGCCTCTAAATAGCAACTTTGTTCTTTGTGTTTTAGTCACACTTTTCCCAACAAAGTGGAGGATTTCATCACAATGCTGGACTAGTGTTGCATAGAAGCCAGAAAATGATAATTCCATAATAGAATCCTTACTATACCTCTAGGGTCTGAAACGTATGCTAGTAGAATGCCTAGTCTTACACACTTAATTCCCACCAAAACAAAAAACAAAAAAAATCATTTGGAGAAGGAGGAAAAACCCCAGAAGCTTTTTGACTTTTGTTTTCTTACCTTTTGTTTAACTTTCTTGAGAAAGATGGAGCTCAAACTTTACTGCGTTCTCTCCCTTTAACTTGTTCTAAATTATGCTTCTTTCCATATGGCAATACCTAAAGCTGTTTTTTTTTTTTTCCTTTTTGGTGTATGTTTGATGCGTCATACACTCAGGTGGAATTCAGCTGGAATAAGTAAGAAGATGAACATCTGACTGACTACATTTTTTCCGGCTGTTCTTTTTCTCTGCCACACTAATTATAAATAGAAACCTTGATATAGCCCTTTAATTTATTAATACCTTTAATTAATTAAGGCAGAAATTCTGAAGGGAACACGACAAAAGCCACATTTAATTTTTTAACATGAAAAATAATCAACGTGCCCATGATGGACCTGATTAGTGTGTCTCCCCATTGATCTATGTATTCTCTTTGCTCTATGAATTTTTTCCCAATCTTCTCTGTGAGAAACGGTCCTGCACTTATATTATTACGGTGATTCCCCGTGCCTAAAAATGGCTGGTATGAGCGCTCATTGTTTTGCTGAAATTATACTGTGAGAAATGGTAGAGGAGGAGAGGAAGGGTAATAAAGCCTCTTCTTCTAGTCATTGTATTGCCAAATAATGACCTCATTAAGGTGATATTTTTTACTGTTACTGTGCAATTACTCTGGAGAGAACATAATTGAATCCAATGTTGATAATAATTTTGTATTTGATCTTTGACTATTTGGTTAAAGAGTTTTTAACACAATCCAAGTCCTTCAATCAAATAATATTGGAAATAATGGAATAATGGAAATATACTGCAAAATATTTAATATCTGTATCTTATAGTAAGTAGAAATAACATTGCTACTGTTAGTGCACACATGAGGATTGAGATTCTGAAGATTAAATGTATATAAAGTTTTACTTTAAAACATTCAAAGATCAAGCCCTGCACAAATGAAGTGATGATACAGCTTGCCTCCTCAGTCAAGCTGAAGCTTTATGCAACTGAAACCTAGATCTCTTCTCCTATTCTTAGACACTATATTTCATATTGGCCCAGGACCTGAGGCTATTCAGAACCATTTACATCCCTTAAGTGAAGCCTTCTTTTGAATTTGTCTATTTTAAGTTTTGAGATAAGTGATGACTTCCCACCTTGTTATATAAAGAAGGTATATTTGTTAGGTACATCCATATGGTTACAAAGTAGAGTTGTATACTTGTAGGAGATATACAACATTCACATACCAAATAATTTATATTTACTGTGCAACTGAAAACAGCATATTAGTAAATGTAGGCAACAAGCAATATGCTTACTTAATCACCTACATTTACTTAACGTGATATGTGCTAAAGTGTTAGCCTTTTGTGAACCTGAATAAAAAATCTACCAGAGATGGATGAAAGGTTTCGCTTAACCGGTAAGTTGTCCAAAGGTCGAATTTCCCAGAAAGTTGGTGTGTTCCTTTTAAGTCTTGTCCACTTGACCCAAATATACCAAACTACACACTGCAGATGGTGTGACTGTTTAAGAATTGAGAGATGAATCGCCCTTTTGTCTGTGCACCTGTGAAGTAATAGCAGCTTTTGGAGTTGAGATAATGATTCAAAATTATTCCAATTTTGCACTTTTATTTCGTGTTTCTTTTTTCAATACTTATTTGCAGATCGGTGACATACTAAGAAAACAAAAAAAATTGGAATGACCCCATTGAATGGACCAACACACAACAGAAAGAGTGAGGGGATATTAATTTGTCTGACCATTTGCCAGGCTTTCACCATATTACATTTCTTTTTGCGAATTAAGAAATTACATTTTTTTCATTCTCAACTCATTTCTTAGACAGTGAAGAAGGAAGAATGAATTAATTGATAGGACAATTTGACCTTTAATACTGCAGTTATTAAAATGAAATGTCAGTGTCTGGGGCTGCTGTAATGAGTCAGGACACGTCAGTGCAAAATAAGTCTATTAATCATCCCCGGGTGTTTTTTTCCTCTTTGTTTAGAAGTGCCAGCTAGCAGGAAGGCCATTATTCACCTTAGTGGGTAAGGTGGCCTGTTTTTAACAACAAACAAAAGGCAAATGGTACACTTAAAATTGTTATTTACCAGTTAAGATCAATCAGAACATTTAAAGGGAAAGCCAACTAAGCCAACACAACACTGCAAGAATGTGAAGAAGAAACACTGAGAAAAGCCTATCACTTATGATTTCCCCTGAACAAGCGGTGTTGCGGGGGTGGGATTAAAAGCTGCTGTCACAGGTAAGAGTGGGGGCAATCCTGTCAGAACACAACCCTTTGATTGACACCCTTCAGCTATACCTGTTGTCCTCCACTAAGCTTATCAAACAAGTGTGAAACCATTTTATTAAAGTGTAGTTCATTGAGGGTAAACAGAAGCAGAAGGTTAAAGACTGATGAAAGCAACCCTGTTCGAATGCGGGTCTCCAGTGACCATTTTACGGAGGGAAATTTTCAAAACACATCAGTAGAGGCTGATGCTAGCAAAGTGCTATAACCTGATGGACAGAGCTGTGCCCTCGGTTAGCACTAATCATGGACTACATCACACCACCTCTATTACTACAAGCCATCAAACTGTAGGTTTTTAGCAAGTGAGCCCTGCTAGCTAGTAGCTCTAAACATTTGCTAACATGTTGTCTCTAGTAAAACCTGTAGCTGTTCCACAGCCACTCAGTCCTTCAGAGTTCAATCACAGTGAAGAATGCCCTAAAACAAGCTCTACTTTATTACAGTTAGTGCCTTTAAGTAATGCTCAAATCTTGGTAGATGATAACTATGGTGCCCAAGAGAGATATTAAATTAAAAATATTTTTTTTTAAATTGGGTTAGCTTTCCTTTTAAGGCAGGCCCGGTGCCAGGATGAAGTGATTGAGGGGGCAGTTAAAAATGGCGAGGGGGCAAATCTTTTTTTATAGTACAACAGTAGGTTATCATCCTGCTATGCCTATTTCTGCATTAATTCATCCTGTGAGTAGCAATATAGTGGCGTTTTGACTAGATGTGAACAATTCCCTACCTTACCTTTTCCATGTGTTTGTGCATCATGTCCATAATATGAAATAAGAATATTTGGGGCAGATTGCCATGTCACGACCTAAAATTGGTCTGGTGGTAAGTTTACTGAAATTCATTGATTTAACCATGCAATAGCTTCTGAAAGGCTAAATAACAACAACATAAGACTACTGTCTCAAAATCAAATAATACATTTATTTCACAACAGTGGTGAAGCCAGTATTGAACCTGAGTGTCCTTACACAATTTAGGGAATCAGAGGACTTGGAACGTAGGTCTACGAGATGCATAATAATAGAATTTCTGAACGATTCTAACCACTGAGAGATGACTGCTAAAATCAACAGTATAATAGCCTACAGCGTCAGGGTCATTAAGTAAACAAAGAAAAAGAAAAGATGATCAGATGATTTTGTCTGTCTTTCTGCTCACGCCATGCCGCTCTCGCATTCTCTCTCTCTTTTCTCTCTCGTTGACCAAAACTTCACTTCCCTGTGGTTTCCATTCTGTGGTTTGCTACAATGGAAAATATTAGAAATAATGGCCTACACTACTATTTACAACCACGAAAAGCAAGCAAGGCTGAACCGAAGTAATGTGTTCTGTCTGTCTCTCCTCCGCTCCATTTCAGTACCGGGGACAGCGCCGCGCGGCCCTATAGCATACACCCGTGCAAATAGCCTAAACATATCTGGCGAAGTAATTCTCCGTCTCCGACATGCCAAATCAGCAGAAAAATAAACCGGCTAAATTCTGCCTTACCTTACCAGCCTCCTTGTTTGTTTGTTGAACTTCCTGAGTAAGCGACCTTTCCAGTCTTCTTCCTGAAATCATTGTGTAAGATCCCCTTCAAATGCCAGTTGGATCCAGTGAGCTTTTCTCGGCTGTAGCGTTCTTCATCTGTGTTGACTGAAGACGTCGGTTAGCGTTGAAAAGGCGTTCTCGCGCGCCGCGGAGGATGACCACGAAATTCACTCACGTGTTTCGGTGCATGAAGCGCCCTTGGCGTGGCGGTGAGAGGCCCAGAGTAGCGCTGCAGGATGGCTGCAGGGGTCTGTTTGTTTTCGGTAGAGCGGGCCATTTCAGACTGTAAAAAAGTGTCAAGCTACAGGAAACTCCACCGAAGCTTTGTTGGTGAGCTCCAGCAGCAGTTTCACCTTTTGTACGTCCAAAACGTGAGGACTGTCTGGGTCAAGGGCACACATTGCCTCAACCAGCTGGCTGTTCCATTCACTAAATCTTGTTTTCATCTTCCCGGCGACACTGTCCAGTGTGCTGAAGAAGAGCCGCCTGTCTCATTTCCTCTGTCCTGCTGCTGCTGGCCTGCAGTGCTCTCCACTGCATACTGCTTCAGGTGTGTAGGGACTTGCCGCATTCTCTAACTTGGTGGAGGAGATGCTGTTTCCAGTGGCATGCTGTGCCCAAATGGCTTGTAACTGCAAGTCACTCCTGAGCTTCTCCACGCAATCCAACACACTTTTCACACCCTTCGCTCCAGTGTGGAGGTCTGTTTTTTTATCTTGTAACACATTGTTAGTAGGATCAAGGAGGATGAGGATTCTGTGGACCATAACCACAGTAAACCTGAAGTTGGTGTCATTGATTGCTGCTGCCTCTACTTTCAGTTCTGTCTGACGGCCGCTTGTCTCTCCGCAGTTCTCCGCGAGGAACTGCGCAATAGCGTCGTAGCTGTTATCGATGACTGACACGCGGTAGCCAGGTGAACGGTCCACCTTTGGTCCAGCAGCCTTTTCAGAAACCGGTATAGCATGTCACGCACGTCGAAAAAGGCTTGTATTGCATTCTCAGCTGACGTGGCAGATGTAGTTGATGGTTGAAGCGATGCACATATGGGACTTCTCGTTCAACTTTCACCTGTCCTCTTTCACCTGACATCATGCTTGCACCATCTTAGCATTGGCTGAGGATCTTTTCTGTGCTCAGAAAGGACCAGGTTTGTCAGACTTAATGCATCACAGTGCCTGACCAGCAGCCTTTCACGAATCTCATTATCCATGTCTAGATAACAGAGCACAATTGACACATTCTCACAACCAGTTGGATCCTTTGTCCCATCCACTTTCAACGCGTACCAGCTATCTCCTATTTCTTTCTGTCACTATTTCCCTCATGAGTGCATTAGCATATTATTTTGTTCTGAATTTCATGTGACGTGTAGGTGGCATTTTTGGGGATGGTGCTAAATACCTGGGCTAGGTCATTGTCTTTCCTCAGTGTGTACTCCATCATAGACAAAAATAGTCCACCTCCCCCCTCCTCTCTTGACTCCAAAGCGTCCAACGTCCCCCTCAGCGGTTGCTGGTGTGTAATAAGGAAGTCAATAATATCCACGACCACACTCAGATATAAGCGATTCCTTGCCAGTTGCCCCTCGTTGACAAGTGTGGAGACCTCAGCTGCTGTGCCTTCCTTCCAGAGAGCACTGCATTTCAAATGTTCCTTGCTGGATGCATGTCTTGTAAAACCTTTGGTACTTTCCTTCGCAGATTTCCAGTTAGAGAAGCCGGTTTCGGAGAAGGCTTTGTCAATATTAGCACTAGACCCAATACTAAACATCTGACATGAAAAGCAAAAGGCAGCATTCTACTGAATATTCCAGCTACTACCTTCCATTAAACCAGTTTCTGCTAAACAAACATTTTTGGGTATTAAATATCCGAGTAGTAGGGTAGGGTTGCCGGGGTAACATCTTCTGTGGCTAGTGGAGCTAGCTGATTAAGTTTGGGCTTGGCGATATCAGTGCTGCTGCTGGGACTACTGGCCTCAGCTGGAGTCTCTACGGTGTTTTGGTTTTTCTTACAAAGCCACATTCTGATATCCATCCTTATTCCTGAACTGCTTTTTGGCTAAGCAAACAAGCTACATAACGTGATGGTGACGTTAGTTGAACTAACTATTTAGCAAGCAGCAAACTAGCTTGAGTGTTAACGGTTTTAGGGTTTTTCTTTTATGACATCGCATGCAGCGTGCTGTGAGGTTCAAACCTAATTAACAACAAACTGTCCATGGTCCTGAAATAACAGCGCTATGTTTCAGAACCATGTTTGAATGCTGTTTGTTGTGTATTGTCACGAGAGGAGTTAGACACTTGCTATTTTGGAGTGGGCAGCTCCCTCATGGCACCGGGTATGCTTTAAGGTCTCTTTACCTTCTCCGCCTCTATTTTGTTTTTCCCTTCTTTTCCCCGGGAGACAAAGAGGTTAAAAGAGGTATTGCAACAAAGAGAGATGGATAGAGATACAACGATGCAAAGCAACAGAAACACCAAGCCAGACAGGAAAATGGATAGTAACAGTGAGGTAGAGAAAGGTAATGCAGCAGAGAAAAAGAGAGCGAGGGAGAGATAGTGTGACAGAAAGAAAGCTAGTGCGACATCCAGAGAGAAAGACAGATGGAGGCAGAGAGACAATGAGTCAGACAAATAGAGGTACATCATCCCTGTCTCTCTTCTCGCTGTCTATGACACGGTAGCACCGTGACACACTAATCAGATGGCGGGGAATATCTGACAGTTCCCTTCAGGGCTGATGGACCGTGTTCAGGTGGAAGGAAAGGCTGCATCTGTCCAGGCAATCAGCGGTGCACCAGGCCCAGGCCCAGAAAGTCATTCCAGGTGGGGATCGGTCCACTCTTGGATAAATACTTGGCTCCCATTTGACTCACGCTTGAAGCAAGATGTAGTTTTATATGTATGGCAATGGGTGGGTGTAAAATGGGTATGATTTATTTACTTATTTATTTATTTTTCTGAATAAGCTTTGATAAAATCCACAGAGGTTCCCATCTCACTCATGCCTGAAGCAGGGCATAATTGCTGTATACTCTACAATACTGAAGGCTGAGTGCTGCTTTTGTTTTTGACGCTTTGATCAAATCCACAAATGTGCTTGCGCTCAAATCATTTGTTTCAGGCTTTGGATGGCCGCTAACTAATCAGGCTCCAACAAGTTGCAGCAAGTTACAGATACTCAGTTTTCTCCCGGAATAGTGTTGATGTGACAGTTTATTTTTTAAATAAGCATGTCTGCACCTGTCTGAACACAAATCAATCAGGTGATTTTATTAGTGGTGAGGATATTGTTTACTCTGGTTGCATAATACATGATGCGTGCAGGAGAAAAACAAAACAGTCCACTAGTTTTTGTAAAGACGCCAATACTCAGGACATCAATCAGCAATTTTGCAATGTAGAAAGATGCTGAAATATTGAATATTTTTAAATGAAATACTGAAAATTGATTCCAAAAAGAAATTATTTAAAAAAATGCACCCTTCTCGCCATGCAAATAAAATTGTTCATTTTCACACCAGCATGTTCTGGCTACAAGCCTTCATCAGGGTGTTGTGAAAATGCATTTAAACCATAAAACATAGATGCTAAATGCTTTTAAAAATGCAAAAACATTTAACCTGGACTTGATTGTTAATGGCTGCATGTGCATATCTAGTAGGAATGAAATGGTATTTGCCTTTGTCTAGGACATATTTCTGAGACAATCAAAAATACATCACATTTAACTTGCAAAGGGATCCAGCATTAAGACATGTTTCTTTCTCTTGTAATTGTATCGCAAGGCAAGGATGGCAAGACCCTGCTTTTTAGTGCTCTACGAATAAAATTTTCCTTTTGTATTTGTTCAGTATCAAATATGTTCTTTATAATAGACATTTTTCCTTACATTCTCAGGTATTCAAATTCCACCCTCACACAAAGTATTTACGGCAGCTTTATGAATGTTCTATATAGAAATTAGCTCCCATTTCAGTTCATAACTGTGGCCCAGTGTTAGCAAGATAAGCCACCGAGCGCATTC
>OMKK01033075.1:0-10510 GCA_900302305.1 Polymixia japonica | reverse complement strand
TGGCCATGGATGATATATTATCACACTGTCACAACTGTTTCCCTGAGCGCTTCTTTAACTTAAAAGCTAAGAAGCATGGATTATTTTAATTTTTGTTAAGTTCCTCGCCAACATGTTCTATGAATTTGAAATCCGCATTTTTAATCACTTTATTTTTGGACTGGCACAGGTAGCTTGCTGAATTTGAATAAGGCAGAGGGAATTCTCGCCGTCAGCAGAAAGGCGGAAAGCAGGTGTCCAAAACAAATTAAATTCAACACTAACAGGCCTCTCTTACAGGAGCATCGGTATCTGGACTTGAATTTGTTGTCCTACACCAACCGACAAAAAATAAGTGAGCAGTAACTATCACTAAAGATTGTTTAAACGTATTACCTTCCTTTTCTAACGGAGGTGTTCGCCAGTCAGCCGGGAAGCGTGGAGTCGCTGCGGAAAGTGAACGATATTCCTGGTAACAACTCGACCTACGGGACTCTGAATCAGCACTGCAGAGCCTGCGCCAGGGTAAAACCCAACCCCGCGTCCACCCTGACCTTCCACCCAAATGTCCACCCAAGTGTCCTGCAACTTTCACCGCAAAACCTGAATTTGTCCCGACACCCTCTCCCCTCCAACCAAATCTTCTCTGTTCACAATGTGCTAGTTTGTCACCAGCCCTCGTTGACCCTCCCCGGCAATGCTACAAACTGGAAGATCCTGCCCTTTACTTGTTTCCTCCTGTGGAACCTGTTGTTTTTTTAAGGGTAATTTAAAAAGTTAAGTGTCCTTTTGTGTCTTTGGTTCCTCGTGTTTTCTCCTTCAGCTGTCATCACGTCACGAACAAATGCCTTTCACCTTCAAGGTCTTGTCAGAAAAGATTTTAGTCTTCCCTTTTTTCACAGGACCTCCCCCCAGAAAGTTGGCATGTATCGAGCACACGACCTTCACAGTGTCTTTTTCTTATTAGATTAAAGAACGCTCGATTGTCTGTCTGGTTTTAAACGGTTGACATCTGCTTTCTGTTTATTATTTATGTCTGGCTAGTATTGTTTGGCACGGTCGTAGTACGTAAGAAAAACCCCCAAACCTTGGCAGAACTCAGATTGTCACACACCCTAGTTCACACCAGAACACGATCGGCGGGGTAGCAACTGAACTTATCCCAACAAATCGCGGTGTGCGTGCGCAGCTCCTGCTGATACCACACATGACGATGAGTACCTATTATCTTTAAAGAAACGCACCATTAGACTTTAGCACATGATGTACTGTGTCGTTTAGATAGGAGTAGAGGGGATAATTAAGCTGTGCTAGAAGACCTACCGCCCCTGATCCCGCTGTCGTATGGTGCAGTATGTCATCGGAGCAACGGATAAACGGTTAGTCTGCACACAGAGCCAACCGCTCTCGAGAACAAGACGAGGAAATCAAATTCGAGATGGGAACTCGGACGCTGGCTACAAAAGCCTCCGTACAGAGGTCAGAGGTTACGTTAATGAAGACCCTCCCAAAACCCTCTCAACCCAAATAAGACTAACAGTGAGCCTGCAGGTAGCGGAGACAGCGGACGCAATGGCCCTTTCACAGTGAATCTGTCGTATTTCACCACTAAGCCTGTCCGGCACCGAGCTGCGAAGTTAGGCAGAACAGCAGAGAACCGCCAGGGTCAGCGAGAGAGAGAGAGAGAGAGAGAGAGAGACAGAGAGAGGGACGCGAGGGTCACTGCACTCAGGGCACCTCACACTGACTACTAATCACCCAATTTAGATCCCACATCTCCACTTTCCCCTGCCAAAGCGAATCTCTCAAAGTGTCAGAGGACTGTCAGAGTTAAGCTGCATGTCTATTAATATTCTCTTCAGAGGGAGTGAAAAGGGTCTCTCGTTCGCTGTGGGAAAAGTGCCCCGCCATCCATCAAAGCATAATGCGCATTGCAAGTTTTTTGTTGAGACCGTGACTTTTCACTAACAGGCACTTTGAAGGGTCTATTATTCCAGAACTCTTAAAAAAGAAGCGGAGGTTAAAAAAGAGAGAGATGGAGGTTAATTTTTTTTTAGCTTTGGAAATTAAAATTCCCCTTTCTGTTCTAATTGAGATGGTGCCCCCGCTGCCCTCTATGTGTTAAAGAAACCCCGATGAGGTAAATTTATTGAACGAAATTGGTCTGGGGCTACTGGCCAGATTAAACACCATTACTCACAAAATTATCTAATTTTAGAAATAGCTCTATCCCTGAAGTTAGATGTAGTTCTTTGGTGTGGGGAGGGGCGGGATCCTTTCTGAGGATGAAGCCTCGTTCCCAGCCTACTGCTGCACACTGTTGCCCTTTTGCACTGCTACACCCAAAACGCATTTGGGACTCATCCACCGAGAGCGTATGTGAGAAGCCGAGATCTAATGTCGGTTGACAGTGAGAGACCAATCTGTTTTCCCTTGTGCTTCGCTCCACAGGAAGAGGAACTGGTGAGGGAGAGCCGCGGGTTTTACTTCCGGGGTTATGGACTGGGTCACTGCCTGCAGACCAAGGACGGCACGGCTGTGGAGGGGGCCACCGTCTTCAGCCCCCCGCCTCCGGTAACCATATACGACGGGGAGGCTCTCCGCAAGCGTTTTGTGGACCGGGCCAAGCGCATCGACACCATATCCCGAGCCGTCTTCCCCTTGAGCTTCCTCATATTCAACATCTTCTACTGGGTCACCTACAAAGTGCTGCGACACGAGGACATCCACGCAAACTTGTAATACGCTCTCTGTTTCCCTTGCCCTCCTTAATGTTAATTGCTACAGTTTTTCTCAGAACCAAAACTGCCTATCAGATCTACATTACAAGTGAGGAATAGAGTGTTACAAGAGAGGCATACCCGCTTCGTAAAAACCATCGCCGTCGATGCTATAAACTTTGTGCTCAGGTGCGTCTTCAGGATTCTCGGGACAAAGGGTGCAAAGGAGGACGAAGGACAGAGTCAAGCTGCGGGGATTCGGGCTGGTGTGTCGTTGCTGTGTGTGTTCGCACTCTCGTGTCCGTCCCGGTTTGACTTGCCCCGATTGCAACAGGGGACGAAACACTACTGGTCCCGGTGAGGTCACGACCTTTGTTTGAGGCAATGGCTATAAGCAGAGAACAGAAGAAGCTGATGTTGGTCCTGGCTGGATGAGACATAATGACTTGAATTTTGACACTACGCATCTTTGAATGAATGTTTTTGAAAATTCAGAAAATAATGGCTTTTTTACAACTTTAGATTGCCAAACAAATGGGTTGTGGGGGGGAGGACAGGGTCTTTAATATTTAATGGGTAGTGATCATCGTTTTAACTACTTATAACAAGAGATTATATATAACAGTGTATAAACTGTACATAAACAAAGCTGTTCATTGATTGCACAGAGCGCAAATGTGTATTTCCTTTTGTCTAAATTTAAATAAATTGATATTCTGCCAGGAAATTACAATCGCTTTTGCTCCTCTTTGCCTAAACCTTGTTGGTAAACAGAAATTTCTCACTTGATAGCGTGTAGCAAATTCCCCAACAGATTAACTGCATCAGACACAATTGCTTTTCTATTGCAGTCCTCTATTAGTCCCCATGAGATCCAGATCCCATCAGGGAAGGCTGAAAACATTAAACCAAAGCTGCATATCAAATCATATAATGTTCCCAGGAAATGCAAAGTCAGTGATCAGCTGTTCTACCTATGTCTAGGACGTTTTTTTCTTGAAGATGTAACTTCTAATTATGCAGGCGGACACAATCTCTCTTAAAGGAATCACTGACTAAATCCTTCAGAAAATTGCACAAAAGCAACCATTTGTTTCTCAGTCCCAAGAGTAACTGAAGGTGTGGAGGGGGGGGCATTGCCGGCGAAGGAGGACGAATGGGTTTTTTAATGGGAAATCAGAGGGTTGTTTTATCAACTAATGAGTTTGAAGAGGGCTTGGTGTTCCACTACTAATGACAATGAATTGAAAGCGGCAGCCCCAGCTTACTGTCCTTTGTCGGAGACTAGGCATTCCTAATCAACTCCTCTATATGCTGAGGTTCCCCGGGGAATCGAGCGCACGTGTATTTGTGTGCGCTCGCACGTACAGGTCCGCTCGCCTGTTTTAATTTTCTAGTTATTCTCTCTACTGTTACATGGTCATAGATTTTTCAAAATGTGTCCGGTGCTTCATATTGTCTTGGTTTTGAATCAAACCTTACTGGGGAAAAAAAAAAAAAAAAAAAAAGCTGAAATGAATTGTAGAATACAATAGAGTTTGATGACAGTTGCATCATCAGGGCGCGAGTACATGCAACCAACAGGAGACGGCGCGTTGTCTCCAACACTTCTCAACACGAATAGAGCGGGACGACATATTCACTTAAGTCCTTCATCCTCAGCACTGACAGCTTAAGTAGATTTCTGAAAAAGAATCGGAGGGCAATAGGCAAATGTCAAAAGGATTGGCTATTGTCTGTCACTGAAGCTGCTTCCCCAGAGAGACCGAAACATAAACAAAAGACATAAGAGACATAAACTAAAACGTAGCCCTGCCTCAGAAATACAAAACACTTTAATTATGAAACTTAAGAAATGACTGTTTTACGGTTAATATTCAAAATTCAAAAAACTAATGTTAATAATATTTAGGAAGATTAGTAGGAAGATACATTTGCAAATAATCAGAATAATCTATAGCTGTACGTTTTCCACGATAATGAGCTTCAACATTTCTGGATGACAGAAAAATATATCTCGTATTCTTGACGAATATTATTCTCAAAGGAAACTGCGAATTAAATCGTTCCAAACCCCAACACAGAAATGTATATAATTTCCTTCAAAACGACTCTCCCTTTATTTTCGTGCTGACTTGTTAGAACATTAGATAGTATTCTTTCATTTTAAGGGGGAAAAAAAAACAAAAAACAGCGCTTGTGTGTCAATCTAAGCGGCTTTTCTAAATCTGCTATCCGTGACTGACATGCACAAAATGGGCCCGTGCTTCCTGGAGTATTATTCGCTCTGCGTTCCATCCCCACCTCCAGAACGGAACATCTCTTAGCCAAGTGCATCTTGGGTCGGAGAACTTGGAAGACTGATGGATTCCGATAATGCAGAATCTCACGGATGCCCCTTGTAGGAAAGCTCTGTATGGATCTTTCTCCTCTTGACAAGGAGTCAGGATCCATTACACAGTGTGAGGACTTATACAAATACTCCCCCCTCCCCACACATCCCGGACAGCCTCGCTCCTCTATCTGATAGCGCTAAATCTTTCCTCCTCGAAAAAGGAGAACCATAACCATCAAACTGTCTGATCTATAAAGTAATCTTCCGCTGGAATCCGGTGGACCCAAATGTGAACATTAAATATTCATTTTTCCAGCACCTCTGATGCAATGTTGTTTGTGGCCGCTTATACGTCATCACCTTCTCTTATAGCCGTCCACATGGAAAATTTGATACTAGTCAATTGTACTTTACTGTACATGATCAAGTGATTTTCCCTAATGGTCAACACTGCGAGCAGAGAAGGAGGTGAAGTGTGCGTTTGATATATCTGTTGCTCAACGTGTCCTAGGCATGCCCCCTTGCTTTCTCCCTGGGGGATAATCAACATGGAAAGCATGTTGCTCCCTCCTCGTCCCCGTTGAATGTCAATGGTGTCAAAGCTAAAACTGATGTGTGAGATTAGAGAAAGCAGCCTAGAAGCCGCAATCAATACTGCTGTCGCTTTCAGCATCAACCTCCTACCCTTTCACACACACATAAAAACAGAACACATACGTAGACACAAAATTAATGTTGCCATGTGTAGGATTTTCATTAAAGGTAAACTGAGTGTTTTAACAACCATCAGCACTACGTTCTATAGACCCTACGATCTGCTTCCTGTCAGCGTTTTATTTTTTCTTTCCCGTGTTACTGGCTCGGCAGGTTTCTTGTATAATTTCAGCCTCTAGTGGTTAAAATGGCGCTGTTGAGCAGTGTTGTGGCTCTGTTCTAGTTGCAGTTAGCGCGCGTCGGTTTGTCTGTGTGAAGTCAAAGGACTGACCTGGGCCCGCCCTGTAACCACGATGCACCAATGAACAGTCAGGTGAAGGCTGTCAATCAAGACTAGGGTGTGCATGCCAACAGCTTGGGGAAAATGGCGACTAAACCGAAACTGAAATCAACCAAAAACTTGCGGTTGTAAACTAGAGATTTAGTTGCAGAATGAGGTAAAACTGCAATTCAGTTCATAGATTATATATGTAAGAACTATACTTTGACCAACCGGGACCAAAACGAGAGGTTTAAAAAATAGTGACATATCACCAAGATCAAGCAGAGCACCTTTAAAGCATTTCTTACCAGTCTACTGGAAAGCAGGAAATTTGCCACGCCCCCCTTGGGCCATTTGATGTGAAAGGTTAATCAGTTCTTCTTGACCCACAACAAACCTTTCCATAAGGTTTCATGCAAATCCGTTCATTAATTTTTGAAATATCCTGCTAAGAAACAGACAGAATGGGGCGAAAACATTGTTTGGTGGAGGTAACAAAGATTAACTTTTAACATGACTTTTAACTTTTATCCTGAAAGACGTAAAATAAGTACAACTATAAGAGTAGAGTTTTTATATCACCGACATCACAATCAACCAACGGTAAAGAGTGTAACCCATAGCAACAAGACATCAGATGTATTTCCTTGCATTCCTTGAAAATGCACGTATAATATATATAACAGGAAAACATTTTCATTGACACTGATATGTTAAAGAGAAAATGCCACACGTCACCTTTAAATATATGAGTGTAAACGGAAGGAACTGCTCCACTCAGCCTTATGAATGAAAAACCTAAAGTCACCCATCACTTGGACCCAGATATCTACGCATGATAAATACCTTTCCTTGGTGGAATCTTTAATAGCCTCTACTGTCTAATAGGTAGTACACAGGAGAGATCTAAAAGTCCCTTTTAAAGCAGCATGTCAAGGTCTGTCACACCTTAAAACAATCTCATCTACATAAAACAGTCTGCGACCCCACTTTTCTCCGTGTGCATATGCTGCGTCTTGAATCCTTGAAAGGTAAAACATTGGGACACTTCAGTATAAGATAGATTAGATACTAAATAATCTGATGTCATTATGGTGGAGTGGAATTTAGAGCAACCTCTTTGTAATTCTGTGACGTTTCCAATAAATATCAAGACACTTAAAGTGAAGATTGGATCGATGAAATGCAGCTTTTTTAAAGGATGAACGTATAATTTCAATGTCTGGTTCTGCTGGTTCTTCCATGCAGTCTCATTTATAGTATTGTATTTTATATTATGTATTTTGAGTGGTTTTTACCTGCTCTTTTACATACTACTCCTTTTGTACACAATTTGATTGTTGTTTTTTTAAGCATTTTCACAGCTGAAGATAAGGTTGCAGCCATTTTTAGACAGAAGTTTACTTTTTAAAATGAATATGAGGTCATTAGTAATGTAATGGTGAGTGGGCACATTATGTAACTGATATATAAAAGGTTGATGCACATATTTATCATATTTATCATTTTCACACAAAAGAAAATCAGTGTTGTCGATGATGCTAGAGGCCTCAATAAAAATGATCCATAATTTTAAAAAAACACACCTTGGAAATAAAAAAAATGATTTCTTGCTCTTTTCTCCATTTACTTTTAGTTCCTATGGTTCACTTCAGCCTGTTAAACCCATTGGGAAATACTTAAGATGCCACAACACGTAGTCATTAGAGAAAGAAACCTATTTCGGACAGCTCTGCGTGCGCCAAGGCTTCTTTCCAGAATATTTTAAAACGGAGAGGGGAAGCCATTTCCCTGGTGTCATCTGCCTCATTTGTCAAACTCAACCCCAAGGTTAGTGTCTCAAAAGCTCCGATAATTGATGCCGTCTTGAGGTAGAGACAATATTTATACCCAGATTCCTGAGGGCTCACTGTGGCTACGCTGAGCTGTACAAGGGAGCCATCAGCAATCATTTCACCTGTTTCTTTTGCACCTACAGCACAGGTTTCAATTATTCCACTAGATTTACTCTCTGGATTCAAGCTCTGCTGATACCTTCCCCTCCCCCTCCATAAAAACACACCCCTCGCAGCCAAACCTCTCGACATCAAGCAGGTAGTAGCACGGGCGCAGAGACGTGTAAACAAACAGGTGACGTTGAGGAGAGTCAACAAGCTGCTCTCTGTCACCTCTCACGGAGTCTTCACGCGAGAATAAAAGGAAGTGATGCGGTACCTGTTGGGTCGCTCTGCACGGAGGGTCAGGTTTCCAGGTTTTGTTTTTTTGGGGGGATTTTGAATAATAAAATTAAAGTTAAACTCCAGACACGTTTTAAAGTATGTAAAAATACTCTGCTATGATTCATATGTTGTTTAACGTGGTTTTCCCACAAAAAAGGTTAAAAAAAAACAAAAAAACAACTCCCTCTGGATTCTGGGTATATGAATATTCTGGATATATGAATATTCAAATATGCAAATATCAATATCACAGGCCTCAGGTTGACCAATGAAAATGCACATTAAGATTGCTAGCATTAGAGGAAAATATCGGAGAGATTCAGCCATACATGTTTGAGCCATACAGACTCAGATGAGGAGTCTGTTGTGCACCAAAATTGACAACTAGCAAATGTATCAGAATGGTAAGTGTAGTTAGCATCTTTCATTTGTTTATGTTGTTTGTTAGCTTGTAACTGGCAGTGGCTGACACAGCTTTAGTGGTTGTGAAACACTCCAACATGCTCTACTGACAAGTCCGCTCTGCGCTGGAGGTTACAGGTTTCTTTTCTTTCTTTCATATCAGTAGATTAGACAGTAGATTAGCTTCCGAATTTGTGATCTACCTTGTCCCGGGGTACGTTTGAATCTCATATTTTATGGAAGTGCACAGACGTCTCCCCCTTCAGTAGAGGAATGTGAAAACACCTCTCTGGTGACAAACCTTGCACAGATACAAGTCAGCATAGTCAAGGTCAGGCATTTTGGAGGACCTAAACATAAGAAAAACACATTTTTTGAGTGGTGGGGATCTTTAAGAAAACATTCTGCTCCACCTGCGGCAGGCTTTCAAGGAGACATGTGGGAAAACATTTCAGGCAGCGCTGAACAAGTCCCCTTCCCGAATACCCATCCCTGTACCTAAATCCCACGTGGTTCCAATTCCGCTAATCTCTTCTTCAACATTTCTGTAATTCCATCATCTGAGAGAAGCGCTGCCACGGGAACGCTACAGCGCGGCGGTTATGTGGATAATGATTACACAAAATGTACATACACTGCGCCCTCTTTGTGTATGAACAGAAGAGACAAGGCATTAGTACCTTTCCCGAATCCCTCTGCGTACGGAACAGACACCGACGAGGAAACCGCCGAACCCCCTATTCAGGATTCCCTCGCTATACCGGGATTTTTCTCAATTCCTTGGGAAGTGCTTAGGCGAAGATTGAATTAAGCATGACGGCTATTTCTCATAAAGGATAATAACGTCTCATTTTGTAATGGTGGGGGTTGCAGTGAAATAAAGTGAATTTAGTGAAATTGGAAGGGAGGAATTTACGGGTCCTGCATGAAGCGCAGTGCTGATGCACCTTTGATGAAACACCTGCCTGGAACTTTGAAGTAGCTCAAAGGTCGTAGAGTTGTTTGAAAGGGCACAAAAAAATCCGTTTTTTAACGTCTTCATCTCAGCCCCGAGCTGAATTACAACCCGCTCACGCCTTTCTTCCTACCTAAACCTCCAACTCTCCCAGGAAAGCAGGAGTTGAATGCAGTGATGAAATTTTTAATGAGAGAGAGAAAGAAATACTGCATCGCTAATAACAAACGTCTGCGGGTCTGTCCGCGCTGACCTGTGCTAGCTAGCATGGCTTGGAACAGCCCTTCACCTTCTCTGCACCCCACATCTCATCCCATTTTCAGCTTCTGCTCACTATATCTGTCCAAACAGAGCAGGTTTGAGAACCCTGTGGCTAAGTAGCGATAGACCTACACACTGGCAGCTAGAGCAGAAGGGTTACATGTTATGGTAGTGTGTGTGCTGGTGCTGGTGTGTGTGTGTGTGTGTGTGTATGTATCATCCCTTGCTGCCTTGCTGACTTCCTCAACAGTGTGTCCATCCTTTCCTCTCTCTTGCTGCTATTTAAGTAAACAGGATTTTCTCGGCCTGCCTGTCTCCCCGTCCGTCAGACAGCGCTCACGCTGGCGTGAACGTCCAGGAGAGCCGGGGAGTGGGACAGCTCCTCTCCGCTCTCTACACGGCTCTGACACTGATTCAGTGCTGTAGGTTGGCTGGGAGAGCCAAGCCAAGAGGGGAATCATTATTTCCCTGGGAGCGTGTGTGTGTGTGTGTGTGTGTGTGTGTGTGTGTGTGTGTGTGCACGTGCACGCTCGTGGTGTTTACGCATGAGTGTCTACACCTGCTGTGCTGGTAATAGTAATAGTCAATATGGAACATACCTGTGTGCGCGCGCATGTAGATTATTGTCTCCGCATGTGCGTGTATATATCTATCCCTCAATAT
>OMKK01033074.1:0-16498 GCA_900302305.1 Polymixia japonica | reverse complement strand
CTGCGGGTCCTAACCCCTCTCTCCTTGCTCTGTCCTTCCCCCAGCTATCGACCTGCTCTACTGGAGGAATGTGAAGCAGTCTGGGGCCGTGTTCGGCAGCGTGCTCCTGCTCCTCTTCTCCCTGACCCAGTTCAGCGTGGTCAGCGTAGGGGCCTACTTAGCCCTGGCAGCCCTCTCCGCCACCATCAGCTTCAGGATCTACAAGTCTGTGCTTCAGGCCGTGCAGAAGACCGATGAGGGACATCCTTTCAAGTGAGTAGGGCGGGCGGACGGAAGATGCGCATTAGAACTTGTGTTAGTGGGTCTCTTGATCGGTGGTTTTGAGTCCTGACCCTCTGTGTTTCCTGTCAGGGCCTACCTAGAGGTGGAGATCGCTCTCTCCCAGGATCAGATTGGTAAATATGCGGACAAAATCCTGCTGTATTCCAACACCTGTATGAAGGAGCTTCGTAGGCTGTTCCTGGTACAGGATCTGGTCGACTCCTTGAAGGTTAGCCTCTCGAATGCACCGCCACTTCTTGTGACACATGAACATTATTACAAGTTATCATTCATGCAAACATAAAATAAAATTCCAAGGAACTTTTTATTCCAAAGTGTCTGATTATGGATTCATAAAGAATGCCACATGTGAGCAGGTTAATTAGATCAAATCGTGACGTGTTTTTTGTTGTGTGCGTGTCTTTCAGTTTGCTGTTCTGATGTGGTTGCTGACATATGTGGGTGCTCTCTTCAATGGTCTGACACTTCTCATTCTGGGTAAGGGGTCTTCCTTTGACTTCCAATCTGTTTTACTCTTACGCTGCCTTTCTCTCTACTACAAACTGACTTAAGATGGTCATTTTGCAAAAAGGAAAACACACAATTGAAACACTCATTGGTATTGTCAGTTTCACTTTCTGTATCTCCTACAGCTAAACCCTGGCGTAAAGCTTAATACATCTTCAGATTCAGTACAGCACACAAGAAACAGAACCCTATTATGTCAATCATGTACAGGATCAGAGCAGCGTGTTCAGTTTATTTCTGATGAGATCAACACAGTCAAACCACTGCTTCATTAAAACATATGGTTCATAATCTCAGATAGGATTATTACCACAGTTCTGAGCTCAAAGGTTTACTCATTTATGCATTCTCACCTTTAATCACATATGTCAATGTCATGGCTGAATCTATGAATTTACCGGTGGACATGTTTAATTAATTGCCAAACATGTACAGTAAATCTTGTTTTCCTTTCCTATTTACTCTAGATAAGGGTAGTGGTCGGGGGCCCTGTTGACACAATGTGCTCCTACTGGATCATATTCCCACTCTAGCTCAGAATACTGTAACATGCTCTCACTCTCTTTCTGCCTCTTTATAGCCGTGGTCTCAATGTTCACTATGCCTGTGGTCTATGAGAAACACCAGGTAAGAACCGCAGCTTCCCATTCTCTGTTGAGTTATGTCAAGTCAACCCTGGTTTGGAAAAATTGAGGCCAACCTCCATGTCCTTTCCTCTCTGCTTTAAGGCGCAGATTGACCAGTACGTGGGACTAATACGCACCCAGGTCAACTCCGTGGTGGGGAAGTGAGTGTTTGTTTTTCACTCGAGTACAGACACGCTTGTTTAAAGTTCAAGTACCATTGTGAGGATAAGTACGGAATGACTTTTAACGTCGCGTTATGACTAACTTCAACTTGATAAACGCACCCAACGTCTACGTCTGGCGTCTACGGTGTTCACGCTCATTTGTTCTTTTTCAGGATTCAAGCGAAGATCCCCGGGGCGAAGCGAAAGGAGGAGTAGATCTGCCTGTCTTCACCGTTAAGCTACAGTCCAGACCGGCTTGGAGGCAGGCAGCCTGCTCGCTGTTGGAGAGCCCAGTCGTCATCCGTGGGGCGTAGTGCTATGTCATCTTGGTGTTCTCTAAAACCACCCACTGGAGAAGCCCTCACCCTGTCTATAGCGGTTAATACACTAACAAACACACACACACACACAGTTAGTCTCACGTACAAGATCCTATTTCTAGGTAGACAAGTACACAACTCAAAAAAAAAAACCAACTTGTTTTTTTTCTTTTGTGTTGCTTGTTATGAAGTGCATGAAGTCAAGCCTTGAGTAAATAATATTTGATATCTTTCGTGCAGTTTTTATCACGCTACGTTTTTGTTTTGCAGTGCTTATGACAAACTGTAAGGTTTGGCACAAAAAAGCTTAATGCCCACAGAACTGCTCTGCTGCCAATGTTAAATACTGCTTCATGTTTCCGAGTTAGCTGGTGGGGCTTCTCACAGTATATGTCCATATATATAAATATCAAAATCATTTCCTTTTGGTGTTTTCAAGCACAAAATAATTTGACAAAATGCGTCTTAGGTGTGGTAATTGTAGGGTTTTTGCTTTTGTATAACCATAAGGAACAATACACAAGCTCATGTTTTAGGTACTGTTGTTCGACTACTATGAAGACAAGGAGTATCTGGTGATATTTAGCTTGTTTGAATAACTGTCCAACTTTGTACTATGTTCAACTATACTCAATGTAGTTCTTAGACCCTGGACTCTTTAACTATTTGCACTTACAGTATGTATTTAATTACAAGAATAAGAAAAATAAATGTACCTTGATGTATACTGTCATCTTTTCATATACCTTACTAAAGAAGGGTTCGCTTTGAATCAACAAGTTGGGGAAATTGATCTTATATGCGAGGCCGCGGCTAATTCCAAGGTGTTCACGCCTTCTGGGGCCACACGGTGTGTACGGTACACTGGCAGGGGGAGTTGAAATGGTGCGCTATAAATACAAGCCAATTCCTTCTGGCACAAAAAGCCCTTGAGGTTTTTTTTATACATGTGTGTGCTAGGGTGACAAATTTAACTCTGCCCTCAGGTCACAATGACTGTTCCTATGTCTGAATGGAGGTTGTGATTGACAGGTCTCATCTGCTGCAAATTGTATTTATTTTTAATGGCCCACAGCTGAAACGGCACAACATAACAAACGTTATGGCAGGATAGACTTATCAGTGAGGTAGCACTGAGAAAACATTCTTCAATACCAGTTATTTATACAAAGAAAAACAACTAAATAAATGACAACCGCCAACAACATTGGTATTCTTATGAATCTTGCTGTGCCACTGATGGCTACGTTCTATCCATCCATATAAACGGAACAATGGGGAAATGCTTTTAAACTAATAAAGTAAATTCCGCCTGCAAGCTTAATTTAAGATTATGGAACTAGTTTCATAGCAACAACATTAGAACAGTCTCAGTCGTGTCTCAGTTATTGAGGAGAGTGATGGGATGCAGCTGGAAGAGAACACCTCTGCTTCTGTCACCCAGCGGCTGAACAATATGCATCCTCATGGTGGGGTCCACCTGCACGTACAACGCACGCACGCGCACACACACACACACACACACAGCCAACTTGCGATAAGCCAACTTTACCAACCCACGACCAGGCTAATATTCAAATGAAAAGACCACAAACCAATGAATGAATAATGGCCCACCGTACCTGGTTCCACTTTTCTGGTTTCTCATAGCACAATGGATTGATGTTTTCTCTTGCCGGTGACTTGGCACACAGTCTGTATAACAGAAAATAGGAGATCAGTACTCTATTGTTTGCTTATCAGTTATGTCGGGTTTCTCTGTGTGTGTGTGTGTGTGTGTGTGTGTGTGTGTGTGTGCATAATGACCTGATGAGGTGCTCTTGGCAGTCGTCCTGCAGGCGGCTGATCCTGTCAGGCCCCAGATGCATAGTGCCGCTGGGCCCGTCGCACACCAGACGGTTGATGGCCACTCGCAAGGCGTTAATCTGACCAAAATGAAATCACAGGATTATTTGAAGTGAGGGAAAAAGGTCGTTATAATAAAAGGTAAATTGCTACCTCTGTGATGTCTTCCACGTCAAACTTGACGTCGAAGGCCAACTCTATGTCATGCTCAGGTAGGACTGCCTGCTGGGTGTGACTGTTCCACCCCAAACCACAGAGGGCGCCAGTGTAGCAGGTCCTGTCCCCGTTGGTGCTAAAGAAGAGGTGCAGAAGATAACATCAATAATCTTTTGATTAAGTGGGGGCTTCCTGATCCAACGTTCAGGTTATGTGCAGTGACGAATGGTAAAACGTGTGCATCTGCCCAACCGTAGCTCCATCACAGGGGTGAAGAGCATGGTGATGAGTGCAGGCAGTCCCGGGATATTGGGCATCAGGGTGGTCTCATTCAACAGAATACACGAACCTGCGACACAAACACGGGTCATAAAACTAACGTTCATCTCTTAATTTCGGCCTCGCCGTCGCGTTTGCGTCTGAGGTCAGGGGGCTGGCGTCGTACCCGAAGCGCTGACTGCCACAGTTCCGGACACCAGCATCCTCAGGTGCTTGTGCTGGGGGTTCTCGTTCAGGGCCGTGGTGTTGATGCTTAACTTCTCGATGCACACCGACCTGGGGGGAACGCACATTCGTAACGCACCGAGGGGAGGCAAACGTTAATCTGTACCCCGATTTTAATCTGGCCTTGGCGGACACGACGCTTACTTGTAGTGGGTGACGTGGTTCATGCTGCGGAAGGTGATTTTATTCGGACTGGCTGGTCCGTGCACATGAACCTACGGCGTCAGGGGAGAAGGGAAAGCGGGGCGTGGCATTTGGGAACACACAAAAAAAACACATATTCATTAGATATTTATTCAAATTAACAGGTGTAGTCGCCCCAGTGTCGTTCCAGTTACCATGACAGACATGGGTGTGGCTCTGGCTTACAGCCACAAAACAAACACCACATCAACTGAGGGCTACCGAATGGCTCCATCTCTTGGACAAATGGAGACTGGTAGACGGTGGAGGAATGATGCCATCGTGTGGTGAGCCACATTAAAGGCATAATTTCCGTTAACTTGAGAGGCCCCACCGTTCTCAGCAGTAATGCGCTTGTCAAGCGGATGGTTTCTTGCCTTGGTCTTGAGGTACGGCCTGGAGCCTTTGGAGAAGTATCCGAGCAGGCTGTCAATGAGCTGCTTCTCCTCCTCCTTGCGCTCCGTCCAGGAGCCGCTGGTGGTGTTGGGAACGTAGGTGCCGTCCTCGATGTCCTTGTACAGGGACACCAACACCTCGTGGTTTTGCTGCAAAAACATATCACAGTAAATTATGAAGGGCGCGTGTTGCTAGTCTGAATCTTGCTGCATCTGGGTTGGCGCTTCTCATTGAAAATCTGTACACAAAAAAAAGGTTTTCATCGAGCACGCTAGTGAGACAAATCTTCTTCATTGCCTTCTTTAGTTGTATCACCTTGGAGTTGTAGGTCTCCTCTGTCTTGACGGCGTATCCTTCCCTCACCATGACGTCGGCCACGCTGTCGTTGGTCGTTTCGGTGTTGACGAACATCTCCACGCGCATGACGCCGTGCAGGACGGAGTACAGGGACACGATCATCGAGTGGCCTTTGACCAGCGTGATGAAGCGGTTGCGGGCTCCGGTGCTCCACTGGTCCCCCAGGATTAAGGACTGGGGTGAGGGGCTCATGCCCGCGACGTGGAACTCCTGCCCCTGGGAACACAAACAGGGCGCGTATGTGTTACTGCCATCTCTTGTTTTTTGAAGGGGTGGGATGGCAGTGTGGGTAATCTGAACCTTTTTTTCCTTTATCAATTTATCATCAGTGATGGTACCTGGAATGGGTGTGACATGAGGTCAGAAGGGAGCTCCCTGAGGCTTCTGCAGGAGACTAGCGCTGTGTTGCCAAAGTCCAAAAAGAACACCTGCAGGGAGGCAGGAAAGACAGACTATGTATGATCCGCAACCAACTGCTATCACATTTCTCCCCGTATTATCGTTTCATCCACGATAATAGTGATTTGTCTATGTTCGCATCTACATTTAAGTCATTTAGTTGGCGCTCTTATCAAGAGTGTGCCTCCATTTATAGACCACCAACATCCCCTATAGTGCCCTGATAACATTCCGGTGACCCAGACATTTTGATAGAAGTACCAGGAAAAGAAATGAAAAAAAAAAATACTTGGGAGGAAGATATGACAGAGAGGATATGATGCAGTGGGGTTTTTTTTTCTTCGTGTCTACCTCCACAGAGTTGCCGCGAATATGCAGGACCTTGGCGCGGTAGTACAGGCAGTGCTCGTTGCTCTCCGAGTAGGGAGCCAGGCACAGCAGGTTGGGGTAGAGGGACACGGCAACAGGAAGCAGCTCACGCGTGTTAATCTCTGCTGTCAGATGCCGCTGCTTCTCCATGTTGGCCTCGTCTGCCTGGAAGCCCCAGAAGTGACCCACCTCCACCACCTAGAGCACGGATCCAAATTAGAGAGCATATATCCTTTATGGCTCCAGCCTTAAGTTAAGTCAACACATCCTCTCATAATTTTAACAAGCTTTCTGGTAAGATAAGGTAAATAAGCAATCATATTTTTGCTGGATTTCTCATTCTTGTTAAGCAACACCCCCTGATGTGTGGCTGTCCGGACCAAGGTGCGAGCGGGAGGACTGACCTCTGTAATGTTGACCACAAACATACGATTAGGGGGCAGCTTGTCTGGGTCAATGGTGCTGCTCAACACTCCCACCGGGTAGACGGAGTGGCTCTGGAAGTCCACGTTCACCCTGCACAGCACCCAGAAACAGCAACACAGAGAGAGAGAGGGTGGTCGGGAGGGTCAGGGCTCGAAGAATGTGGGTAGACATCCGCTACATGCAGTCTATTCTGTAATGCTCCCTCTCTTCTAATGCAGAGCATGTTTATAAGAACACTGTGTTAATAATAATAATAATAATAATAATGTGATACTTTATTGATTCCAATAAGTAAATTCCCTGTACATGAAGGTCAAATGGCTAGCTACATTAACAATGTCTTGGGAGCTGGCAGGGATTCAGTGCTAAAGGACACCACAAGAGGGTGGCTGCTTGCTGATATACAGGGGATTGAATTCCGGCCCTCCGGTCTCCCTTCTTGCTATGCTTACCCAAATACGAGTCTAGAGAACTGTGGGAAAGCTTATTAACAGGTGCTATCTGTAATATGTTGAAATCAAATAAAAAGTCAAATTACCACATTGTAACATAAGATATAGTACAGCGGTGAACGTCTGAGAGCTTCCCCTCTCTCTCTCTGTTTTGATTGTACCTCAGTAGCAGTTTCACTCTACTTCCTGGAACTTTGTTTTACTTTGACGGCCCGTCAAACAGATGCTCCCCTCAGCCTGCACAAGTTGTTCTTGTTCTGCTCTGTTAGTGTAGTTCACCTCCCTAATGCTACAGTGACGATCTTACAGGTAGCACCTTTAAGGTATCAAAGCACACCAACGGTCTTATAGTTTTATGTAAGTGGCGGTATCACTGTTAGGGGAAAGTATTCATTCAGGATCGTCGGCGAGCTGCATCAGTGCTGTAATGGCTATGTGCCAATGTCACCTCATCTCCTAGTGATGACAGGCCTGTCTTAAGGACAAGGAAGGAGGAGGGAAGCTGGAGCTGCCTAAAACCTCCTCTGTCTGAGTCTGGGTGATTGCTGTGGAGAGTCATACAGAGTGCTAGCATGTCAGTTTACATCAAAGTTCAGCGCCGGGGCATTGAAGAGTGCAGCCTGTGGGTGCAGGGAGTGGCCCGCTCCACAAAAATCCAGACGGTCACTGATGGGACATCTCGGTCCCCAAATGACAGACGTAGCTGAACCATTGTACTCTTGTGAAATGTCTTTCTCATCCAGAAGGGATAGGAAAGTTTTTAAAAAAAAGACAGGGTGAGAGCTAGTTGTTTTTGATGATGTGTTTTTGAGGACAGCTGTTCCGTACCGTGCGTATTTCATGTGAGAGATGGTTCTGCACCCAGCACAGATTTCCACTTCGTCACTGGGGTAAACGAACAAGTCCAAGGGATGATTCCGGTTGATCGCGTGGAGGGCCAATGACACCTCAGGCAGCACTCCGGAGCCCCGGGACGTTTTGTAGAACTCCACGTATGCTCTGAGGACACACAGAGGCATGATGAGTTAGCCCCTTCTCAAGCTGCCGGCTTGTCAGACAACAGCTTCAGATAGAAGTGTTGAGGTTTTTTTCACCTGGAGCCTTCGAAGAATATGGCTTTGACCTGGCCACATTGGCGGAATAGAGACTGCAACTGCTTGTAGTACAGGAAACTGTATGGAGGGAGGTTCCTCACCTGAGACCAAACACAGGTTGACAAATGTGCAACTTATGTAAATTCATGAGCTGTTGAGCATACACAATAGTAGAAACACAGATTGTCAGGTACAATGACAGGGGGTAGACTGTTAGGGACTGGTTTCATGAACCTGGAGTAAGGATATTCCTTAATGAAATGGTTCTTTACACAGGGCTAATGCAAATCACTTTCATTGACATAGATTAAAATAGCATAGATTTAGCCTTTCTGAGTAAGCCATGATTAACCACTGTAGATCAAGACCTGCTTCTGGTTTTACCTATCCCGTTTGTATCTTTGGGGTAGCTACTAGGGTTTTATCATGTCCGATTCTGATTCTGCTTGTCCATTTAATTAGTATTTATTAAAGGCCCACATGCTTAGCTGATAGCTGATACATGCATCCTGGTGGTGCACAATGGCTTCCTACAATGAATCAAGTCCGAAAATGTTTATTTAAGTCATTTATTAATTATTTTGTGCAGAAAATTCAATTTTCCTAATAGAGCCAAAACATATTTTGTGTGGCTAGCCTAGACAGACAGCTGTAAAGTTACCACCCATGTTGAATAAAACCCTCTGGCTCAAATAACCCACGTCAACGCTCTTTGCTTCCGTTTGGCAAGTATTTTTTTCTAAAACACCAGAATGAAAAGACAACTGGTGTGAGACCAGAGTTTACCCTTCAGGCAAATACAGAGTAGGCTAACCGGGGAAAATGTACCTCCATGGCTATCTAAGAATATGCACCAATCGAATATATTCATTTGTACTCGTTTCTTTATTTATAAGCAAGAGTAAAGGTGTTGGATTTTCAACTCTTAGCTATCTCTCCAGGAAACCTGAAAGAAACTTGTCAAAGACAACATTTTCTTATGTTTGAAAATCACTTTTCCATCAGGTGTTGCCTTCAGCAATGTTATTTTCCACCCTTGTAAAGCTGTGTTAGTCTGTCCACGGTTAGCCATGATCACATCTAGCTTTGTAAATACAGCAGCCTGAAGCTAAGCTATGTCAAGCTATACATCTTTTTGGACCTTGACCTTGATGTTGCAACTCAAAGTACATTTTATTTACGCTCTTAAGTATTGATAAACAAAATTAAAAGTTACAGGGTTTCACTTTTGTGAAAGTTGTCAGTAATTTGGCTGCCAACCCTAAACGTCATACCATAACTGTTGTTCTGGGGTCATGGCCACACAAGTCTCTTGAGGCCATCTCCTCATCCAGTTCTCCCTGGGCAAAGTAATTGGGATAGTAGGCACCAGCGATGATCACCTAACACATAGGGAGAGGGGACATACCCAAAACAGGTTCATGATAAACAATTTCACTCCAACTAAAGTTTAGATGGGTATATACAACAATCAATATTATTGAATCCTAATTAACATAAGAATTAAGATGGATTTGAGGTGCACACATTCCAGACTGTGTAGTCCCAGACCTGTGCAAAATATGTTACCCTTTTTTTTTTTTTTGTCAAATGCATATTTTCACTTGCAAAGCCAAAACAAATGTACCTCACACATTTCTGAAATGAAATTTGACATTTGCATTGAGATTTCACCTGTGGAAACCTATTTTAATACCACTCTCTGGTTGTCAACAATGTTTGACACATGAATTTAGTCAGCTTGAAGAGAGACTTTTAAGAGACTATGTAAATGATGCGCTTGTTTGCCTAGTGATTATGATCCAAATAAAGACAACGAATGGATCATGTACAGAAAACAATGGATATTTTTAGACTATTTCCAAATAGTGCTTTGTTTGAAAGCCGCACGGAGAGCGAAGCTGTATTACTGCAACAATTAGCTGGCTTACTAACCTCTTTTCTAATTCTGAAGTAACTTTGAAGTGGTTTTGAAATATGCTAAGACATACCAAATGGCAATTTTAAGGCCTGCTTTATTTTCAGACTTTGTTAAGCAAATGATGGATTTGCAGGAAGCCAAATATACAATACTTCTCTGTTGCAGTTGTGAAAGTATCAGGACTGAACACTGTCTGTTAAAAATAAAACCTAAAAACAAAGCTAAAACCTGGATTATTTGAATGTAGTTGTTGGGAAGATCTTTAAATACTGGCTAGGTTAGACATGAGCTTTCAGCCTTTTTGAAACAAAATATGCATTTCAGGAAATATGCACATACATTCTTTATGTGGGACTCAATGAAAACTAATTGCCCACCCCTGGTGTATGACAAACCTGCAGGATGAACTTCTGTCTTTGTATGCTGGTGTAGTCCACAGGTTGAGGGTTCTCTGCCACATGCATGTTGAACTGGGCCACGCGCTTCTTCAGATCCTCATAGAGCTCTGCCACCTGGGGAGACAGTGTCACAGGTCAGGAGACACGCAAAAACTGCACAATATTACCTCACTTAATGTAAATTGGTATTGTTTTCCATTACATATGGACTGCTTCTCAATACATTCTGCATTCAGTTAGGAGCTGACTCAATGTACAAATTACAGAAGCATCCTAATTGGTAAATTTAGCAGCGTAACTTTAGAGGGCCCATGGGTTGTCATAACTACACACCAGCCAGCAATAGTCAAACTATTACTTTTTAGAGTTCCATTTTAGTTAAAACCTGTCACAGAACTTATAGGATGAGTTTGATTTGTCAGTACTGCGTAGATGGATAGAATCATAGTGCCAAACCAAACAGTTCTGTATATTTGTTTTGCTTGGTCTAAGAATTGTGGATTAAGATGGCTCATCTAATATCTGTAAACAGATTAGCTAAAGTGGATTTATACCATTTTGGCCATTATGATTCAATTCAATGTTGTAGCAATTTTCAGGTTGATTTCATGCACCATTGACACTGAGGAATGATACTGCCTAATACAGATGACATCTGCAGTATTACAGCATCAACTTCACTGAAGCATGAGACAGTCCATTTGTCAGCAACAAGTTCCATCCTTCCAACACTGTAGTAATGACTACAGTCACTACAAGTACAGCGTTGGTTACTGAAGTAAGCTAGCGGCTCGAAAGTTATTCTGTAATGTGGTCCCAGGGACTCGGGTGATACAATCCTTTATTATTATGTTATAGTATGATGCTGGGCATGGTCTCCGTACCTCTCTGATCCTCTTGATCTGAATGAAGTTCTCTTTTCCCCAGTCCAGCTCATCCTAAAATGTGCATAAAAACCCACAGAAAAGATTATACCCTCGTATAAAGATATAACCTCAGTGAGCACATCAACAGTAAAACACAGAAGAGTATTTATTGAATAAATTCATCTTTTTTTGGGAATGTTATTGATTGTTGTCTATATTGTTGGTTGGTTGTCTTGTGGTGATTACAGACTTAAGGTCATCGCTTACTCACCTTTTTGTGTACTACTATATCACTGGTTGGGTCCATGTGTTTGAATGCAAACATAGGTGTAAGGACTGACAGAGCAGGATTTACAACTTCATGTCTTATTCTGAATTATGCATATCTCCCCTTGGTATTGGCTCTGATGCATTCCATGTTAAATATTTAGTGTTCAGTTTTACCAGAACATTTGTAGTAATTTGCTATTTTCCGCCACTGAAAATACATCGCCCACGTTTCTAGCGTTTGCTTTTACAGTGACCCTCATTTTGAATGTTGTTTTGCTGACCTTTGGGTGCCTCAGCTGTCCTTTCTTTTTGGATGAGTACCACGCCTAACAGTAAGAGACAACAGGAAAGTGTGGACTTGTAAACAACAGCTGGCAAATATGGAAACCCCTCTGTTAACTGTGATGTAGCGTTAAAAATATTACCTTGAAGGCATTGACAAGAGCTATGGCATCACTTGGGGTGCCGTTGGCAAAGGCCAGCTTGCTCCTGAAAATTCAAATATTTTATTAGATGAAGGAACCAACACACCATAAATGATGATTTATTCATGTGATATTCAGATGGTTCTTTGGTCTGAGAGTAGCCAAAGAGCCAGGTGAAAACTGGAAAGCATGGCTTAGCTCTCTGGTACATGCTATGTGAACATTCAGTGAAATATGATCTTCGCAAGAGTGTCGGCCAGTGTGTTGATATCTCTACTTTTCTAAACCATGTTGACAATCCCTGGCCTGTGTCTAAACTCCTCCCAAGAATATGGGAATCTGTACTGTGTGACGGTTTTGATGGACAGGGGAGAGGAGCGACGGACAGGTGCTGCAGGGGAGGGGAAGTCAAGCTTGTTTTGAACTGCTTGTTGTTGCAATTCCCCTTCGTCAACAGTAGAGAGGGAATATTGCGCAATGCTGCTTTAAATCAACAACACTTTATGTTAAATGAGTATAACATTTCCAGAAATCCTCAACATGCCACAGCAGGGCTATACTTCTCATGAAGTAATTTTGATTGTTTGTTTGACTGTGCCTGAAGTCAAGAATAAAACAACCGGGGACTCATTTCTGTATTGTCTCATGTCTGTATAGGTATTGTTTGTTTGTACTGTATATGGAGCTGTTGACTCCTTGTCTGGTCTAATCAACAGATGCTTGTCTGTGTGTTGTGATTTGTTCTACTTTTTATTGTGCTTTTATATCATTTTTACCTGTCTTTAAAATTAATTTCCCTTAAGGGACAATAACATGTGCACTGAATTATTTTGCAATTATCAATACTGAGAACCTGGTGAAAAGTGAAAACCCGTCCCCGGAGAAAAAAAGACTGGAGGACATTCCTGTATTCCCATGGGGATGTGCGTGCTAACAAGACAAAATAGTGAAATACCACATTGCTGACTCAGCGCAGCTGCTGGGTGTGACTCACCTGTAGCCAGCCAGCTGCTGTAGTGACGGCATGGCGAAGAAACTCTTCAGAGAGACAGAAGCCGCTAAAAGAGATACGACAAGGGGTCGTCATTGAAAGTTCGCGTGCGACGGGATCTCCCAGAGGCGCACTAAAACGTCACCTTGGCTGAGCGAGTTGAGTTTTCAGAGATTACGAACACAGAACATCCAGTCGCCCTCGTTCCGGCGATGAGTCGGTTGACTGACCTATGATGAGGCTTTCCTCCAGGCAGCCGAAGACATGGCCCAGGACAACCATCTTCCCCAGGTGCAGGTCCACGGGGAGCTGAGCCAGCACCCGGCCCAGGAACGTCAGCTCGCCGTCCTCTTCATCTCCACTGCTGTTGTTCTTTGCAGACAGCGCTCCCATCTACAGAGTAACACGTCCATATTGTGAAAAGACGATGGGCTCCATCCGCAAATACTGTATATTCCTACAGTTGGTCTAGTCTTTTTAAGAGTTGGTTTTTGCAAGCCGTCTTGATAGTAAAAGTGGCCGTATTCAACTCGTACACCTCACCATCAATGTGTCACAGATTACAAAAATATAACCTTTGGGCATAATGATTTTGTATTAACATAACATTAATGAATACTGAGTTTTTGTAAACATGGCTTAACAAGGGATTTAAGATTAAATTTGTTCACGGCAACAATTTATGTATGAGGCCCAACTTATGTATGAGGTTCTTTTGGTGACAACAAACAAACCAAAGAACAGTAATAAAGACCTAAATAAGCACAATTTCTCCACACACACACACACACTGCCCTAGATCCCTCTCATCCAACAAACAGTCAGACAAACCCTGACACCGTTAACACTGGCTGACACACCACTCCTGACATAGCACAGCAGGTCGCCATCTCTAATGCGCTGTGACACAACTGCCTCACACTCATCACCACCGCGGCACACATTATTAACGTCATGATTAGCAAGGCGGACATTAATGGCGCCGCCGGGGGTCAAAAAATGCGAATCTGCAGCCGCTCAGGACCTCTTTGAGTTGGAGCACGGTCCTCGTGATGTCGCCCAGGTGGGGGGGTGAGAGGGCAGTGGAGAGGAGGGCGCGGAGGTCTCCCATGTCCAGCAGCTTCACCTTCAGGAGGACGTTGGCCAGTGGGGCGAGCTGAGGTTAACACATCCGAGAAAACGTCAGGGCACGGACCACGGGTCAAAACACCTCCGCAATCACTCCGTTTCTGGTCTCTAAACACAATGTGAATCGCTACCTCCAGATAAGCTCTGGTCGCCAGCATGTTCTCTTACCAGCATCTCGGGGACCATGTAGTCCGGGATCTCATTCCTCCAGAATTGCTTGGTGACCAGCCGGTAACAGTAGCCCCTGGACACTCGCCCTGCCCTACCTGACCGAGAGAAAGGACGTGAATAGGTAAGGTTTAGTTCAAATTCTAACCTCGGTCGTCTGTGGGCATTTACTGCACCGCAAGGTATGGTAGTACCTCTGCGCTGGTTGCAGTTGGTCTTGGATGCCCAGGTGAGGCGGAGGGACTGGTAATGGGTCTCTCTGTCGCAGACCATGTGACGGGCCAGGCAAAAGTCGATTACTGCGACAACAGATGAGCAGCAGGAAGTTTAACTAGGTGTGATTTTGAATGTTAGGAAAACAGATATGAGCCAAGAATAAAAGCAGCTACCATATTTGACGTCAGGGACGGTAATATTGCTCTCTGCGATGTTGGTGGAGAGGATGATCTGGAGAGATAAAATAGCTCTTCAGCACAGTAGGTCCCCAGAGCAACAACATTTGCACATTGTGGGGCAGAAGAAGAAGGTGGTAAGGTAAGGCTTACCTTCCTGTATCCAGGGACAGGAACCAGAAACACACCGTTCTGTTCCTCCAGAGTCACGGTGGAGTGGAGAGGATACACCTGCAATCTGAGGAACAGCAGCACATTCACCACATGATATACACCTAGAGCGTAACATAACCACATATAAGAAGCATTCATTCATTCATTCAGAATTCATACTGCTGTTACTGACGGCAAAGTGTATGAAACACAGAATAATTGTCTAAAAGTAGAAAGCCAGCAGAAGAGAAATGAGTTGCAGATAGGTGTCCAATGGTCACCTCTGTTTGAGATAGTAACCAACAGATGCTTGTGGAAAATAACGGTCAAGTAGACTTAATCATTCCCATCTCTAATGAACACTGTAGGACTAAGGATCAAAAAACAGAAACGAACAAGCCAACTCGACATGCTACCTTTTGCGTGCCAGCTTGGCCAAGGACTCATGCATGTAGTTGATCTCCTTCATACCGGGGAGGAAAACCAGCACGCTGCCTCTCTCTGGCAGAGTCAGGCCACCCTTCTTCTCCGTCTGGCTGCTGACACAGTGGACAGAGGGGGACAATCAGATGTGCTGCGTTGTTTATGTGGGAAATACTTGTTGAAGTAGAGAGTCCTTACTGCTGGTCTTTGGCCTCCATTTCATCAAAGCTCTGGATGAGGCCGACGGCAACATTGTACATCTCCACCGGGATGCAAGGGTCGTCTGTGTTTTGTGACTCCACCTGTCAAATGCGTAGGCGTTACAGACAGTGACGACAGTGTAAATAAACATTTGCCTTCTCCTTACCGTGCACGGAAGCAGACTTTTGAGGTCATCTAGGTAAAACTCCTCAATGGCATAGGGCGCCCCCTCCACTTCAAATACATAGGCCGGGTTCATCTGGCCACGAATCAGGGTGCCAAAGTACTCTGCAAACTCTCTGCAGTTGATTGTGGCTGACATGAGAATGATCTGGGGAACACACACAAGATGTGAGCGACAGGTCGGCAATAGAGGCCAGAGGGAGAAGGAACACTTTAATCCCGAGAGTACCTTGACATAACGGGAGTTAGATTGGAGGAGCTTTCTCAGAACCAGCAGGAGTAAGTCCACTTCCTCAGTCCGCTCGTGAACCTGGGACGCAGAGCAGGATTAGAGGACCGGCTCATTCGGGAACCCGTTGTCACGTTGGACAATCGCTTAGCAGTCACTTTCAGCTAACCGGCCCATAATAAGACACAGCGGGAGACACAGTGAGAGAATAGATCTGTCTCGTCGTGCTTTTTGCACCTCGTCTACGAAGATGTGTGAGAACTCGGTGAGGGTCTTGGCTCCGACCAGTTTCTGCAGCAGCACCCCTGTAGTCATGTAGATGAGTCGGGTGTGCTCGGTCGCCATCTTCTCCAACCCCACCTGGAACAGAGATCCACAGTCTTACAACAGAAAAACAACACAAAAAAAGCTTCATCTACCCTCTCGTCATGGACCTATGCCAACGACATCAGCTGCTGTGTCTTAACTGTAGTCTGCCATCAAAGTGCCTCAACCGTCTGTCTCGGAGAGAATACAAGTGACCTGCTCTAACCTCCACAGCCGCCCGCCTGGGGAAACACTCTCTGGTTCTCCTACACAACTCTACGAGCACACAAACTGCCTCCACTCACCAACAGCACGGCTTTCGCAGACTAAGGGGCGAAAACTGTGGAAGGGAACGGGGGAGGGA
>OMKK01033073.1:0-12399 GCA_900302305.1 Polymixia japonica | reverse complement strand
TTATACATCAGCTCTTTCATCTTTCTAACGCTACTGCTGTCATCACTCCCTTAAGAATGGGAGAACACCGACTTCCAGACATCGCGCTCCATTCCAATTCCATTCCACTCAGGTCTGGCTGAAAAAATAAAGAAGACCATATTACAATGTCCCAATATGAACGAAAAGAATTATTCATGCACAAAGGAATTTAACTGCATTGTTCCGCTGCCAATACCAACAAAAGAATCGGCTTGATTTTCAAGTAAAAATGATCTTCCATCAAAACGAGAGACTGGAACTATTTTCAGCCCTCGTCTTCCAAGCCCACTAATAGCTGTGAAGTACTTCCTGTGGAGTCAACAGTGAAGAGTAACTGGAAAATACAGGCTAAAGGTCAAGAGCATGGAATAAAACACAAAGAGAACAAACTAATTATAAAATCTGGCCCCCTTGGTTTTGAATTCAGAGTGTGTTGTATATCACACTAAAACAAACAAACACAGGCATCAAAGAGTATTCCTTTCTCATGCATCCAAGGGACTTATGGGTAATTTTCTATATGTCGTAACCATAGTCGGACATGTATGATGTAGAGAAGAGTTTGTGTATTCAGTAAATCTCTTTGGAGAAAATCATATCTACAATCAGTTCTATGAAAGTAGAAATCATGGGAACATTTATTTGGCTTTTCAAAAGTTATTTGTTCAGTTTGACAGTTTAGTGTTGTACAAACAATAAGACGTAAACAGAGATGGACAGAACCTTTTGCCCTCTAAAAGAATAGACTGTTTCACAGAAAATGAGCAAAAATGGACAAGATTACGCTGTTAACCTTTCAACCAAGGTTTAAGGAATAAAAACCCAAAAGTACTGTTAAAACAAATTGGTACAGCGAGAAATTCCAGGAAAAAAAATGCCTACAAGCTTTTCATTTAAAAACCAGCTATGGTTTACTAGTACTCCAGAAGGGTAAATGCTAACTCTCAGTCTTAGTAACTAATCTCTTTACTAGTTCTAGGCCAGAAGTATTTTTATTCCAATGAGAATGATGATCAGTTGCATATCGACCCACACCAGTGACAAGCCACAGATACTCTTCAGTTCACTAGGACAAGCAGTGCTGAACCACGGTTATGACAGCTCAGGGTCTATTACCAATTATGCTGGCGGTGTCACTATGCCTCTGTGACTAAGAGGGAAGAGAACAGCTGAGCTTCTGCCACGGGGGGTTCAGCACCACAAAGACCAAACCCAAACCCAAGAAGCTCAGAGAGGAGAGAAAGGGGTTTAGAATTTAATCCCAGCAGCTGCTGTGAAATGAAACTAAAGATGTTTTCATATTCCAGGCTACCTGCTGACTTATTAAGAGACATATTAAATGGTACAGTTTTGAATAATGTAAGCCTTTTCAGTTTACAAAAATTGTTACCAGAACATAAAAATCCCTAACTTTAATAATAATAATAATAATAATACATTTATTTTATATAGCGCTTTTCAAAAACCCAAAGCCGCTTATGAAGGCATCTGGCTCTGTACAGCTGTGGGTGTTTTTTTGCGAATTGTCGCAATGTTTACCAGGATGCTAATGTCCCTATCCATAAGGCACAAGTCATTACCCAGTCATTCGAACATATTGGCATATACTCATACTTTTTCTTTACTAGATAATGATCTCAACTGCGTATCTGAGACTATGCAAAAAGCACCCATAACCATTAGAGAGCTCAGTGTTTCCCAGAAATAGACCGTTCTCTGTGCGGTGCACCACCACAAAATCAGCGTTGCCCGCTACGAAATGACATTTTGGTTAACGCTGCGCTCTAAGTGGTGCAGAACTCTACTCTGCTTCTCTGTAACATCAGCGACACGACAAGTTCGTGCTAACGTCAACAGTTCACGCACACTTGCGTCAAGCCGTTGCCTTTGAACGCACAGCGCGCTCGCGGCATGTACCTCGGACCGCTTGAGAGACGTTAAATGTAATGTTAGCCGGAGACTGACGCGAGTGGGAGACTGACGCGATGACAAACATTAATTGCAAACTTTCTTTTAGCGACAAGGTAATGTTCGCAGGTAGATAGTTAGCATTGGCAGACACACATCAAGTCACGTTATACAGACCTCCCAACGTGCGACACACGCAAATGACCCTCTTCACACGTCACAAAATATGGAAAATTGAATTATGTATATATGTCAGTTACGCTACACTGGGCTCCGTGAGCATGCGGGAAGCATTGAGCGCACCGCTGCGCCCTGTTGCCATGGTGAAGACGTTGGCGTTGTGTTGTCTCCTGAAAACTGCTCCTGTCAACGTCATTGCGCAAGTTCTCATTTCACAGTCAAAGAAGCTGGAGTCAGACCTTGAAGGTAAGAATCTAATATTAGTCAGACAGCATCAAACTTTGTTTCAAACTCTCAACAAAATAAAAACCCGAAACAGTTTGACACTTGATGGAACCCTTTCATCGATCATCACTGTGAAGATGGGACTGTTTCAAGTGGGAGCCCCCTGCCTCTGTCATCAAGTTATCAATGTGCCACGAGCACCTACAATAAGGAAGACATGTCCTAAATTTAGTCAGTACAGTTTGATACTTCAGTTTCAATTTGAAGGTAACTTCGCAGGTTGTTGTCACGGGTTACGTGCAACGAATGAATTGGATTTGTACGTGTCAAAAAGAAATGTGTATTTTTACTAAATATTTTGTTAAAGTCGTGTAGTGGAGAAGTGAATGTGTCATATTTTTAGATTTTCCAGTTGATTCCATTGCTACTTGTGCAGCTCATAAATCATGAAAAAATATGTGAAATTGAAGGAAATTGGTTTTATAAATGCATTTTTTTCTGCATTCACCCTACCACCACCACCACTGTCTAAAACCTCACTCCAAACGTTTACTTAAAGTTGTCAGCTGTGTTATATATATTTGCAGTGGAATGGAGCTATGGTTAGTAACACCCCTGGGCCGTCGAACACCACCACAAATAAGGTTCAGGTCTGTGGGAAACACTGGAGCCACTGGGAAATTCTTCATGCCGGTGCCTCTAATATACCATATTTTGGCTATTTATTCTACTCGTTACCTATAGCCTAGCTAGGGTGTCACAGGCTACTTCAGTTTTAACAGCAATGCTCCATCACCCATCATAACACTGAAACCCAACACGCGTTGTTATCATTGTTAAAGTAACTTCCAACAGCACAGAGGCAGAGGAAAGTAGCTAGGAGTACAATGATAGACAGACAGCCAGCATCAGCAAATTACAAACATGCAAAACAAAATCACAACAACATGCATGAGAGAGTGCAGTATAATAGCCTTATTAGAAAATGCGCCGCTTCTCAATCCATAGCTTACTTTCTGCAGAGGAACAAATAGAGAGTCAAATGCTCCTTCACTCCTTTTGTTCTGTCTGTGCTCTGTTGGATCAGGTATTAATTCTCCTCAGAATGACTCCATGCTGCAAGCGTCAGCGGTAAATTAATGGTTCATTATGCCCAATGTAACCAAATAGAGAACTGGTGATGTTGGAAAATTAATTTACACTCATCCATGCCAGACACAACATCACTACAGGAATTAGACAAGCGCTCAGCTACACGCGTAGCAGTCAGTGTAAACCACAAAACCAAGAAAAAGGCCGACAACCCTAAAACATACATTTTAAAAATCGGAAACCTAAAACTTCGTAAAGTTCGTAATCATTTGTGGAGAATGCGATCTGTTGCTTGCTCAGCCCTCCTGGGTCTGCTTCCAAATGAACTTTCCATTTTCATTTCCCCTCAGGCCAGTCATTTTAATCTTCACCAGATCGCTACACCATATGTCGAGATGTGGAAGATACCAATATAAAACGCCTCTGATACTGTGTATGCTGAGAGTTAACAAGAAAGGACATCGTAATGGTTAATGACATGATTATTCAACATAACGTGAATAATATGTCATTGATACAGTCCAAGTTTAGTTTGAGGATTACCAACAGCAGTCATTTAAAGGGGAATACCACTAAATTTCCCTGTTATTCCTATTCCCCTAGAGCATTTCAGTCTGTATTATTTTACTTCACAACTCCACAAAATGACGGAAGGCATTAATGAAGTCACACGGTACCAAGATCAACAGTTTCTGTTTATGTAAAAGTTCACACAAATGAATCCCAAACTCTCTTGTTTTTCTGTCTCCATAGAGCAACTCCAAACTGAAAATCGGTAGTTCATAAGAGATTAGAGACTGGCTTCTCTGGTTTCTGTTTCAGGCAGAGAGTGGTTCAAGTTCACAAATACACGCTTTCAAAGTAAGCCATAGGAACAGCACATGTACATTCTCATGTTGAGTGCTATTCCCGTTTAAATTAAATGTGCGTTCTTTTCCAGGGTTTTCAAATGGAAACGCCCACTCGGCCGCTAGCAAAAAGCAGCGCAGCAGTGCTGATGCAAAGTGCAAAATTTATGTTCACAGAGTTTTAATCCTTCACGTTACATGTAAACAGATGCTATGATCTGTTGAACTCAGCCACTGAGACCTGAAGTTTTAAATGGATGACGGTTGATATTATATTCCGACAAGACTTATGAGCAGGTTAAATATAGAGCCGCCGATGTCACAAGAGGTCCTGTTGATGTGGAGGGATCCATCTGCATATGTCACGCTGATGGATGGCGCGGGGACGGAGATCGAACGACCCCAGTGTTTAGACAAGCCTCGTGTTATGTTGGGCTCTGTCCTGTCACATCCACTGACTGATGGCCGCATTGAACGGGAACACAGCCGCACTATCACAGCGACAGGCCTCCGATAATGGCAGGGGAAGACTTTGTCTATTTAAGGGGGGGATCGATACGAAGCGTTTTCTAGTATATCCGTCAGAGAGGAAGGTGAAGACGGGAAGGGACGTTATGTCGCTGGCTACGCTTTGCCCAATTGCAAAGGGGAAAAAGACTTTGCGTGGTTCATCTTTTAAAGTGTCAACTTTTGGAGGCAGTGTCCCAAGTAAAGGGCCTCCTCAGTATGCTAGTAAGGGCACCACTGAATGTGGAGCGTATTTAGAGATGAGGGGTTTCTCAATTCATTACTCACGGTCCTTTGACGCATGCTAGGTTGAGGAGAATTGATTTTCCCTCAGACAGCCAGAACTTCAAACACTAGTCACACATAAGCACAAACAGTAAAAGTCAAAATAAGAGTTAAAATAAGACTGGTGGAAGCTGATTCAATAACACCTACTGTATATAATGTATGTTCATCATTGGAGAAATATAAATGTTTCATCTTTTCACACTGGACAGATAAACACAGTGGTCAGTACAGCCCTTCAAAATATCCCTCAGCCTATTCTCTGTTGTTGTTGTTGTTGTTGTTTCTGTTCTGTTCTGTTATTTCTAGGAATGGCAATGAAATATCTCAACTGCAGAAACTGTCACAGATATATAGTTATTACTTTTGTAGAAGTTTTCCATTGTTACCCCTAGTCATAGTGGGAAAAAAACACAGTTGTGATATAATTTAATGAAAAACCTAATAACCCAGGCAAATTTAAAATCTGATGTCCCTGAAGGTTTTACTTTAGACAATTGCTCATAAAAAGTAAAGAAAATAAAGAAAGTACCAATGAAAAGAAAAATGTAATAGCTACTATCTGCACAGCGATTTTCAGTTTCAATCTTCATGGCCCTTTGAACCATTTCAGAAAGAGAAAAATTGAAAGATTCTTTCACTCACTCCGCTAGCCTTTTATACAACCCTTAAAAATAGTATTTGTTTGGCTGCGGCTGTCTGCTGTCTTCTCTGCATAGATTTAGCACCACTTTGTGTAGCTGTGTCTGAAAAGTGTCTTCACCGTTGAATTCAAATTCAATGCACAGCACATAAGAGGAGTGTTTCAGACATACTGTAAAGTTGCACATTTCCAGCATATTGCAGAACTAGTTGGACAACTTTCTACAAGAATGTACAGTATGTTGGATTGTCACCAGCATATCCTGCCTGCGGTTCAGGGACACACATCATCCCTCAAGCATTTTAACTGGCTGCATCTGAATAGAATAGAATTCCCTTTATTATTATTATTATTATTATTATTATTATTATTATTAACGAGATTGCTTCTCTGCATTTGACCCATCCTAGACACACTAGGAGCAGTGGGCAGCCGCCGTGCAGCACCAGGGACCGACTCCACACAGAAAGGACATGAGACAGCCGGGGTTTGAACCCCTGACCCTGTGAGGCAACAGTGCTAACCACAGAGCCTTTATTTATTTATTTATTTATTTATTTATCTATCTATCTATCTATCTGCAAAATTTGACCATTTGTTGCAAGGAAGTGTCCTGCTTAGAATGCAACTTAGAGCACTAAGAGCACACAGAGTGTTGAGTATTCTGAAGAATCTCTCATTTCATCCCTCGCTGGTCCTTTGACATATTCCAGAGTAAGAGGAATAGATGTTTGCTCGGACAACTGGACCTGCGAACACCGTGAAGAATCAAAACAGTTAAGTTTAGTTAAGGGTGGATTGTCAGGATTCTTTAATAGCCATCCGCGTTCTTGTCTTCTTTCATGTTGCTGTTCAGTTATCAAGCAAACGATATACCAGGCAGGGATTCTCCGCCCCAGTCCCCCCCAGCAGTCCACACAAACCCAGTTCAGCTCCGACAAAAATGAACAGCGGCCTTCTTTCTTCAGGTTAGCAAGAGTTACTGCCTAAAAACACACCAGCCGAGGAATTAAAACAGAGCTCAAACACTTGATTGTGAACAATGTAAATAACCTCTGACACATCCTGATTATGATAGATGGGAAGTGAAGCGCTGTGCTCAGGCGGACGTGCTGCTGAGGCTGAGAGAGAGGGATCATTACCCAGCCAGGGAAGTGACTCAGACTCTCTCTCTCTCTCTCTCGCTCTCTCTCTTGATCTATAGAGAACTGTTTATCATTGTTAATTAATTACATCACGCAAGATCCTGATATGTACTAAGTAAATAATAAACGTCAGAGAGGCAGCAACAGGGTCACAGAGTCATCCGGCTCTGACCGATGTACAGACAAGAGCTCGGAGGAGATCAGGGAGATGACTACAAACCCATAGTGTTATAAAACAAATTTGGCTAATCTGGATGATAATAAAAGACAAATAAACATCATAAAACAGCGAAGAGGAAGGAATGAAGAGGCTAAAACCCCGGTGTTCCATGTTATCATCAAGACGCAGTCCCTTTAATGAAATACTTAATATATAATCCACCTCGTATGCTAACATGGGTGCGCATCGATAAACAATGTGCTCTCTCAACTTGTTGCCTGTTTATGCAGTAGATACAGTGAGCTTGGGTTACGATTACATTTGTAAAGAAACAGAGAGGGTATCAAACTAATAAACAACTTTTCTACCAACGTGCCAGAAACGTTTGCATGGAGGCAGGCCAAGTCATTCCATCCATTGTCTCTCGCACTTCAGGCCTGTTCTTTGTCCCAGAGACAGCAATAAAGATACACCGGCTACCCAGCTCTCCAACCGATGCTCTTAATTTCCATAATACCTCAAAGTCTGCTTGTTCTATCCCGACTTGAAATTGGATCCGAGGCTACAAAAACACTTCTACAACTTTCCTTTCGCCGAGCTGTTTGATAAGACTGTGTCCTCAAAGGTTGTTATCACCGGAGGGTTTCTACAGGCAATTAGGACGAACACAAAACAGATGACCAACCCTGAAAGCTATACTGGTGATTCATGTCATTACACTTCACTCAAAAAAGCTTTTATGTTATGCCAATTTACACACATTGCTGGGATGAGCTCCAGATTATTATCACTCCGCTGAGTGGAGGTCATCCCCGGGGAAGTTACAAAGGTCCGGACCAATTTATCCACAAACCAGGAGGAATTGTAAAATGCCAGCAAAGGGGGAACATGCTGGGACTGACGACGACGGTGGGTGAATCCTCTACACGCTACGTGATATGTCATACTTCCACATTACTTACTATGCGTGTGGCGCTTTCATACGTCGCCGCTTCAGGTCTTTGTTTCAGTCCTGATAAACTGCACCGCCTGGTTTCTCTTTCAACCATTTGTGTCTGAGCTCTGAATTTAGGACCCAGTGTGTAGTTACAGATCTCAGCTTGGAGCACTATTCACCCTTTCTTTGCAAAAACCATGAGCTACAGCACTTGGTGGAAAACCAGCAAATCCTATTTTCTGTATGTCTGATTTAAAGATGAGAGATGGCCTTCAGGCACAGGTGCACAGAGCAGCTTCAGGGGTAAGTAACTTATTCTTTTGATCTTACGATGCAGGTTTCTAGTTGAAAAAAAAAAATTTCATCATAGATCCTGGATAGCAAGAGCGCTGTCTCCCAAAAATAACATTCTGATTTTTTTCCTGCTATTCCAAATTCTCCAAAGGTATTGATGTTACTTCTATGACTATTGCTTTGCATGGTTTCTTAATCTGTGGGTCGAGACCCATGTAGGGTTGCAGGCCCTCTTCTGGTGGGTCCCAACAATGTCCCCACATGTTATGACAAGCGTAGCAATACATTATTGCGGTCCCAGGCCAGAGAATACGTGGTTTTATTTTGGTGACGGGCTGACGAGGACTCTGAACCTCTGCTGTACCATACAGTGTCCAATAAAAGTACCCCCAATAAGAATACTGTGAAATCAGCAACAATATCGCATTGAACCCAAGGTCTCTTTACAAGCAAACCAATTACATTTTTAATTTGAATACAATATATTGAATATAGTTTTGTTGCCTTCAATTCACCTCTGTCAAATGTAGACAGAGAGAATTTGACTTACAGGCCTAGGGGCTACAGGTCTAGTTCTCTTGGATTAATTTTCAGAGTTGGGCCAGAGGGCCATGTCTCTGTCTGGGATGTCAATCAAACTGAGGAAAAAGGGAAGACCTGAAGACAGATGTGTGATCTCCCACTGAGCATAAGAAGGATGCAGACGCCACTTTGACAACTGTTTAGTCTATCTCAAGCACTATTGTTGGTTTGACTTCACTTTGAACACATGAATCTGTCAAACTAAATTTTGCAGAGGATTTGGGGAAACGTGGACAAGTCATACAGTTGAGGTTGGTACAGTATAAACAGCGGTTATGTCAGTTCAACCTTGAAGCATCCTTCAGAATAGCACAAACAAGCTAGAGGTGTAGACTCTTAGACATAGGACACTAAAAACAACCTAAATCCAACACGCAGACCTATATTTAATACTGAAGGCACGACTGCAGGATCTGCTCAGACTCTTCATACATCTTATCAACAGTAGGATTGGGAGTCTCGGAGCTAAGCTGCATTCCAGACGAACGCTAATGTGGTCAAAATTTGTTATGGGCTAATCCAATATCTTGAACTTCTCCCTCATGACAGGGTCTTTCATGTCTTCCCGTGAAAATCCATGACAGATACACTGTAGAACAGGGAGAGCAGAGAAAAGATATTTAGAACATTTTATTTTAGTCAGGCTGTGCATTTCAGTGCATTGAGCGACTGGAACGGCAGCTTGACACGCTGAAGATGTGCTTGATGAACTGTATTATAAAAGCGAGGAGGAGCGACAGAGGAACAAACGAGGAAAGGAAATGAGGAAAGCGCAGCAGGTACATTTCAAAGGTAATGCGTCAAATATTTCACAGTAGGCCTCGAAAAACACCTGATGAATTCTGCTGGATGTCTTGACAGGAACCCAATTGCAGAGCAGCATCTAATCTTACTTTAGTTTGGAGTGATTAGGTCTTCCATTCAGTTTGAAATTAGGAGGCACTTGTGACATTGGCAATATACGGGTCATAGAGTATTCATCTTGCTAGTGTTTTGATGAGACAGTACCATGCTAATCATAGAAATGCGCCAAGGATATGTAGTCAGAGTGCGACCTTATTACAAGTGAACCCAAGGTGTAAACTCCTGTTTTTCCTGAACCTCTTTCTACCTTAGATACCATCCCAGGGGGAATTACAACAACAAGCCGTTACAGTTCAAAACAAGCTGGACTTTTCTCCTCCCCTGCAGCACCTCTCCATCGCTCCTCTCCCCCGTCCATCAAAACAAACCTCACACGCTACTGGTGAACAGATTCTTGGGAGGAGTTTGCGGGGCAGCAATGTAAACACGGTTTAGAGAAGAGGGAATAGAACGTGAAGATCATATTTTATTGAACCTTCACACAGCACAGTCTGTTATTTTAACATAAAATGAGATTTTGCACATAGCAGATTTAAGTTAACTGATGGTCTTCTATATTATATTTGTATGTCAGCACCTACATCTGTCAGGTTAATCAGTATCCGGAAGACGATAAATGGGCCACAGCTCATTTTGTTCTCACCAGGTTACTAATCATCTCTTGTAATTATCTTAACTAGGTGTTAAAACGTCATTATTCAGCGCGTATGGAATGTGATGACACGCCATGAGAAGCAACTCAAGGGATTCTCTTCTGTTTGAAACAATCAAAAACTGAAATATCTTGCCTACAGTCATTATTGTCACTCTGAAGCCATATTGCATCGCTTTAACCTTGGGAAAACTCCTTGTTGGTGTCAGCCTTTTAACTTTGATAACTGAAAGCCAGTTCCGTGGCAAGAATCACTGATTTAATTAATTAGCGCACAAGATAAACAATGTAGCTTACATTGTAGGCATTTATTTCAGAGTTAACAGAAACAACGTAGCATTATTTGCCTGCACTTCGTTTTTAATGTTGTTGCTGCTGACAATATCTGCAGCGAGTAATTTTTAAAGGCACAAGCCGCGATTGGTTTGAACGGCCACGTCGCCCCAGAGAGGGGGGAATTAATTAGTCAAATGAGCTTATGTTGTGTTTGGTTGGAATGAACAACTGCATACGTGGGCCTCAATGGCAGATGGTTTGGAACCAATGGTTTATATGTCAAGATTTGTTCAATATTGACTCTTCAAAAGATATTAATTTGTTCCATTCTCCCTTCTTTCCTTTATTTGTTTTTTGTTCATTCATTTGTTCCTTCCTTCCTTCCTCTAATAATTAAATGGTTTATATCAGGCGTTAGTCTATGCATGTTAAACTGACGGACTGACTGTAACCTGAGGCTTCTCTCACAACAACAGAGACAACTGCTTATGAACAATTACAGTGACAGACTAACCACTGACTTTAGAGTTAAGCACTGAACACTGGAGACACAATTACTCAGCATGATGCTTACAACAAGCACATTTCTGTGAGAAAATTGTCAATTTAGGATAAACTTCAATATTGCAAAGCTACTGTGACCAGTTTTTGATGGATGAGTATGCCACACTGAAAAAAAAGGAAGTTCCTATTAGACTTTCATTTACAACGCAATCTTTTACAAAATCAATACGGTGTGCAAGTAAATTAACTCAGAATAATATACAAGGCATCAGTGACTACAAATTTAACCAGAACACACTAACACCTCACTGACGACTGGGGCTCTGGGTCTGGCCCGGTCTATGTCAAGCATCATCACTATCTCTCTCTCTCTCTCTCTCTCTCTTCATCTAGGTTCCTGTTTCTCCTCCCTCCTCCCTCTGCTCTCTATCACTCCACAGCTGTGCACAGCAACTGTAGCTGCTTTACATCCTCTCTTTCACAAGACCCTGTTAGAGGTTTGGTTGTCTTCCTAGCAGGGCCGGGCCATATGGCTGAAAAGTGATATCACAATATTTTTAGAGCCAACGGAGATATTCCGTACAAGATGATATTTTAATATTTTTTCTCTACTACATATCTGCGTAATATCTTGCGTACATTTTTAGAACAACACACCACTACTGAGCTACAAGTGGGCGGAGTCGTGACACGCAGGGAACTGGAGCAAAGGAGAGAAAGAGAGAGGATGATTAATGTGGATTTTTAAGAGCAACAGTGTTGTAAAATTATATTAAAAAACACATTATCTCCATATCGCAATATTCACATTTTCATATCACTCCTTTCATTTTCTATTTATCTATCTGTCTGTCTGTCTACTATCTATCTATCTATCTATCTATCTATCTATCTATCTATCTATCTATCTATCTATCTATCTATCTGTCTGCCTGTCTACTATCTATCTATCTATCTATCTATCTGTCTGCCTGTCTACTATCTATCTATCTATCTATCTATCTATGTCTCTCTATCTCTCTATCTATCTCTCTCTCTATCCATCTATCTATCTATCTATCTATCTATCTATCTATCTATCTATCTATCTATCTCTATCTATCTATCTATCTATCTATCTATCTATCTCTCTCTATCTATCTATCTATCTATCTATCTCTCTCTCTCTCTATCTATCTATCTATCTATCTATCTATCTATCTATCTATCTATCTATCTATCTATCTATCTCTCTATCTATCTGTACATTGTCTACATGTCTAACTCCTGTAGCATG
>OMKK01033071.1:0-14682 GCA_900302305.1 Polymixia japonica | reverse complement strand
GCTCTTCTATAGGTTAGGATTAGGGACCTAGCTCTTCTATAGGTTAGGATTAGGGTTAGGGACCTAGCTCTTCTATAGGTTAGGGTTAGGGACCTAGCTCTTCTATAGGTTAGGGTTAGGGACCTAGCTCTTCTATAGGTTAGGGTTAGGGACCTAGCTCTTCTATAGGTTAGGGTTAGGGACCTAGCTCTTCTATAGGTTAGGGTTAGGGACCTAGCTCTTCTATAGGTTAGGGTTAGGGACCTAGCTCTTCTATAGGTTAGGGTTAGGGACCTAGCTCTTCTATAGGTCTGTCTATTTCCTTTTACTGTTTCTTCAGTTCTATCAGGGAGTTAGCATGTCACTCCTATTGCCAGCAATTTCTTCAGCAGATTTATTTCATAATGCAAATAGAGCTGAGAGTTTAATTGCTGGAAACCCCACTGTTGGATACATCCATCTTGTTGTCTTGCTGTCATTAAGCCATGTTGGTCTCAAAAGTTGTAATTTGTGACATATCTAGTAAATCAGCAAGAGGAGCACCATGTCATGAACACAAGTCATCTCCAAAACAACACAGTAACCAACCATAGTCTTATCTTGTCCACTGAGTACAGACACACGTTTCTACAAAGACCTGGGGCTAATATGATATAAGTACATTGTACATCTGGGTAGGACTGGGATTCTCTGGGGACCTTAACAGTAATAGACAACATTAATCCAGACTGCTATATTATATTACCTGATGTGTGTGTGCAAATAAATAAATAGGAGAATCAGGACTTTTAATCTTAGAAGGACAAGTGGCATAAAGTGTGTCTTCCAGGACCGGAGGGGAGAGGAACTAGACTTTAGAGTCTAGTGATGTATGTCTACAGCCTTAGTTAATGCAGTTCTTCGAAGTTATGTTAAACTTTTGGTAGAACATTTTCATCTTTTAAGTACATTAATTATTTGAGGGTTTTAAAAATAGTCAACAACCAAAACTGGCCTCTCTGGGGAACTGAAGATGGTACCATTTCATTTTCAAAACCAAGTCTAAAAGGCAAACTTCTAACACATATAAAAACAAAGAATAGTAGATACACATAATGTTACTTCAGATAAGACTAACTACAGATCATAACTCCAGAAGTTATGATTATCGAGTCAACTGCAGGAGGCTCTGAAGAGCTAACAACTATCAGCATTTTATTTGTAAAACTAAAAGCTATCATTAAAACATTTGAATGTGGTTGCTTAACTTCCTTTTTGAATGATCTAGTTTACCGTATAAAGTAGTTGGACTGGTGATGTTTTCCAGTATGAGGTCACATGTTGTAATACACATTTTAATGATCTTATAATCTAAAACATTGGTCCATTGTTGCGATGACATCACAACTACTTCATCTGTCTGTACAGTCAGTAACTCAATACACTCGCTGGGCTGATGGCCAGCTGCACAAAGCAGTGGTTTTGGAGTTTTGTTTCTAAGCCTAAGTTCAAATCATGAACTCACACAGCTCTCTTCACAGCTGCTTAAAATTCGGTGTGTGTGTGTGTTTCTGTAGTTGTGTATATGTGTTCATGTGTCGTCGCTCACAAGCAGTGTGAATATACAGTATGAGAAGTTGAATGCACAGCATGTCACATCTATGGGGGTTGGGGCAATTTGGTCATGCAACGGTTCAGTAAAGTTCAACTCAAATACAAAAAAGTCAGGGCCCATATGTTATGAGGCAAGCGTGCAAACAGAATTTGAGAGGAGCGGCACGATGTCATCTTCTCTGGCGTTCACTTTCCAAACTATCAGGAACAAAATCTGAGAGAAACAGTGAGCGCAGAGGAGGAAAGAGGAAACTTGGCTTGTGCTGAAGCAGAGCGAGTACAGCTGGGGCAGGGTCACGTCCACAGAGAGAGATTGAAACGGGCTATTTCTGGGCCTGCCCCCCCCCCCCCACACACACACACAATCATGCATCATCCACACCCTTCACTATCACTAGTCATCCATCTCAGCCTGCCACAGCAGGGCCCAGTTGTACAGTTCCCACCGAGACTTTTGAATTCCTGGTTTCATGTCTTTCTCTGACGGATGGGAGATGTGGTGGGTGGGATTCTTAAGAGTGAGCCATCACAGGAAGGACTGCAGAAGAAAATGGCTGCGTTCGTTGTTGTCTCCTGATTTCTCTAGTGTGCGATAGTGCCGGAGTTAGAGTGAGCTCAGGCTGCCGCAGGATAAGCGATGAGGGCGTGAACTATTTGTAATGGCAATAGCATGCTATATTAGGACAAATCGCAAATAATTCAACATCGAAGGATTGGATAGTATGCCCTATCAACACTTGCCTTTCAAACTCATGACGATTATTTGACTTTATCTAGCTGTTACAAACTTCACCAAGCTGGTCCCGTCTTGTGCACATTTTGTAAAGTGGTAGCCTCTAGTGACTTCTCTGTAAGAGGCACTGTAGACCATTGTGCAGTGTACAGTAGTAGTCGTTTCATTTTACTTTGGTGGGCCAGAACAGCACCCAATCAAATCCTTGCCAGCACCCTCTCCCTGAACTGCTCTTCTCACTCATCACCATAATGAGTAGGGGGATGGGCTGAGCAGGTGGTGGCCTATGAACGCATCCACACACCAAAGAGACAAATAAGGATACATGTAACTCCTTTCATTTGTTCCTATGCCAACCAAAGTAGCAATAGTTAATTCTCCTAAACATAGCAGGCCACTAGTCTCGCTCATGTACACGTGTTCTTTCAACCTGGTGGAAGAAAAAAGAACAGAAGAGATATTCCGAGCGCCCGTTTGTCTTCTGTTGCTCAGTAATTCTTTGCCATGGTTCAGTCAATGCCATATTTCACATGTAACTCCCATTAAAAAGGTTGGTTGGAGCCATGTTGTGCAGGTTTTGGTAATGCTTCTTTTCTATAAAGAAATCATCTAAGGAGTCAGAATAACCCAATGTTGGCAGAGGTTATGGGACACATTTGTTTCCACTGATATAATTCAGGTACAACATCGCATTCTGGACATTTTCTGCTCTCTTTTGTATTTTATAGAAGTGGTTGTTTTAGGCCACCAGATAATTTACCATTGGCTCTGTATTTAAAAAACATCATGAGTATCTCTCAGTTGTGTATCATGTGCTATTCATATTCATATTCATATTCCTAGTTCATGTTCATTCCTAGCTCATTGTTATTGCCACCTAGTTCATATTTAAGATGTAAATGAAAACTAGTACAGAATATACTACTAAACAGGGATTATTTGGCTTCATCAGTTCTCACAGAAGACATCTGGACCTAATCAACAGCGAGACGCACAGCACCTGTTATTCCTCAGCAGGTTGAAGTCTCCACTGAGGCATGAAGGACAAACACCAAGACTTTTCTAAGATTCAGGCTTTGCTGTTTTGGGGATAAGATGCTTCAGCGTTGACCTCCATCTGATAGGGGTCATTGGAAACCATGAGCATCTATTCCATCTTGCCATTTTTTAAATGAGGCCTTGCTGCACAACTACTGCTTTCAGTATACAATGTCCTCTGCTTCACAGAGCTTTCTCCCCTTCTTGAAATAAAATGGCAGCCAGACAGCTTTCTAGAAAATGGATACAGTTCTTATAATACATCAACATGAAAAATGAACACCACTACATTAGTCTATGCCCTGTTACACAGGCAGCCAAATTGAAAGTGAAATTGCCTTCAGATTTGAATGCTGCATCTGACATCTGTAACACTGACTTACATGCTGAGTCCAGCCAAAGACATGAGGATAATCTAATTCAAACTGTTTAGGGTCGGTCTGTGGTTGAAACTGCAGTTACACAGGGTGTCCAAATGTCGAGGACGTCTTGAGATGTGGTTTCTTGGTCTTTAGGTTAGGTGATGAGTTAGGCAACTCTCTTCATATATAACCCTTTATAATGAGCAACTGTTAATTACTAATAGTTACTTCTTACCTGGGTAAAAGTCTTTGGATTTGGACAGCTTGATGGTGGCGCCCGTCTCTTTCTGCAGTTGTACGATGGTCTGGCCACCTTTGCCAATTATAGAGCCGGCTGCATAGCTGGGGATCAGCACCTTCAGGAAGTACTCACCCTCCTCTGGGGGAGAGAGAGACACAGAGTGAGAGAGGCTCTGCACATCATACAGGCCGTACCCAGCCCCAATAACCTAAACAAGCAAAGATTCTGAATGCAAATATACGGCTTTCACATGTATAGGAGACAGACGGCTACATATCCTATAGCCTGTTGTATTCCTGTGCTGAAGGGTAGGTTTCTGGAGGGGGACTTTGCATTCATAATGTGTGATTCTGTGTAGCCATCGGTGCCACGTTTTATCAGAGATTGGTGACATGTTCTGTGTTCTGTCCCAGATTTCTAGTGGAGTAAATGATGACCTCCTTTCCAGTTTGCAGAGGTCTAATTTTAACTGTTTTCAAGGAGTTTTAGCAACCTCTCAAAAAATACCGTAACAAATTCGAGGTTTGAATAAAGCCAAGTCTAATGTTGTTAATGGTTTTTTAGGCGTGAATATAATCAGAGGGTGAAAATGACCCTATATGCAGTGTGAGATTACACACTGAGGTCCAGCTACAGACACATGAAACAGTCCATGAGAGCCAATATAGTTTGATCCTGAGTAATTAGTAGAAGTGATGAGAGCATATGGGACACAATCCCACAGATTTGTTCAGAGGGTATACTGCCAAGAAAGTGTAAATCTCCTCCATTTTGGAAGGGGTTTCACCGGCTTACAGTGGCTTGTATCAGCCAGTGATTGACATTAGTCAGTTTAAAACAAACTACCTATGTTCCTTCCTTCAATTTGGAAAGTTCCCCTTCCAACATGGCTAATCAAGAGTTAATCAGAACCAAAGTGAGCAATGTGTCTGTCCAAGAAAGTCCCTATCAAATTGAGGGTGAAGACGTAAGACGCAATCAGACACATATTGTGTTTGGACATAGTTATGCTCTATACTATCGATGTGTAACTCAAGACAGAATTGATTACAAAAGATCACAAATATTTCTATCTATAAATGTCTAGGTACTGTAACCCCCAGTGAACTCTACATATCATATATGTTACGTAATTGTTAAGAACTTGTAGTGGCGTTCACTTTCAAATACTAAGAAACGATACTGTAGTTGACAAATAACCTCTGCATGCATGTTGCGATGCAATGACGTCATGTTCAGGTCTTTTCAGCTGCCTGAAGGTTGACGTCACTCTGGTGAGCAGAAATGTATAAGGAACTGTCTCTTCTTGTATGATGAGTTTTCTAAGACAGCCCTGCACTTCAGTGAAGAATGATAAGGATTCTCATTTTTGACAGTGGATGCCAAAGCTACAGGGTCTGTGACTGTCGCTGCATCCAGTTTGGTGGAGGGTTATGAATGTGGGGGTTTGCCCGGAGCGGTGCAGAGGGAAGGCGGCTGGACCGAGGTGGACGTCCCCGCACTGAGACTAACCTGTTGCCTCAGTAATGCACTCATTAGATTCACATCATAATGAACATGGCAGTGTGACATTAAGGCATTTCACAGCTTACATGTTAGCTCCTCTCCATTAACATGCTCCTGGTGTTCTGTTCAGACTCCGCTTGTTTTTCGTGCACAAGACCATAATCAATGGTTCCGACGTGTTTACAGAAACATTTGTTCATGGAATTTCAGTTTTGATTTGCATTAATTTGCCACGTTCACAAGGACCTTCCCAAATGCCTTCTCATCTCAACGCATTTTACTATCTCACATTTGCATGAAAGCATATGTTGACATGAAATTAATATTTCCACCAACATCAAAAGCCAACACATATATTATTCTAAGACACAAATAATACTAAACAATACGGCATCCTCCTGAGAACATATTTGAAAAAGAAATGGGAGATAAACCCTTCAATGGCCGTCACACTACCAGCTATATTCATCTGAGGCCCTTTTGTGCTTTTTCTTACTATATTGCAGTCATCTCTCAGCAATGAATGACAATAAAATGACCTTGGTGAGAAAATTAAAGATCATTCTAACTGACATGGTCTTTGCAAAGCTTTTGACTTCTTCCTACCGTCCTTTGCTACCGTGGCTCCTCAAACAATTTAATTTCGTAATGATAGCAGAGTGCGAATATCCTCTGTAGGACCTGTTGTGGACAGACGAACCCAAATCCACTGCGTAACTTTCAGCTTATCTTCAACCAGAGTAAAGCCAGCAGGAGAGCAAGACACTGAGATTCCCCCCATTGCCCTCACAGCATCGTTTGCTGTCATTAGTCAATAATTAATTCTGTCCTAGTGTCTGAAATCACAGTAACAGGTTTTAATGGTGTCATGTGGTAGAGTAAACATGGCAATCTGTTGCTGCAATCCGCCAGGGAACAGGAGCAGTGGGGCACGATGGGAAGCCGAGCCAGTGGGGTGTTAGTTCAAACCCCTGTTTCCAATACAGGAGGGACGGCTTGGAGGAGAGACATGGACACTGAGCCAAGCATGTTTAGTTAAGTCACTCAAGGGGGGTGGGTCAGGAGGAAATGCCTTGTGACCGTCCTCCCTCCTCCACACTACCCCTCCAAGTACCCACTCTGCATTTCAATAGACCAACCTGCTACTGACAGACAGCAAGGACGATGGAACAAAAATGAGCAATAATGAACAAATGAGCTTTATGGTGCATAAAATTGTAAATAGTTGAGCACGACAGATGAATTCAACAAGTCAGACAAAAAGAGTTCGACTCTTACCCATTCTGAGATCTGCTGGTTCAAGTCCTCTGTCAGATCGCCATCAATGCCGGGGCACAATCTCTAAAGGGTCTCTTAACGTTAGGCTAGGCATAGGTGCAACGGTAGTGTTGAGGAATGCGGCCGGTCGACCTTTTTCACCGAGGTCTAATACATCAGCGGGTGCAAAAAAAGAGATTTCACCGCAGCATCCCAGCCATGCCTGCAGCTGGCCAGAGCCTCAATTGTCTGAGAAAATGCTAATGCTGGCTCTCTGTGTTTTCAGTGAAAGACGGCACGCATTGTTCAAGCCTGCATCGGTTTGAAGGGGGGGGGTCTTCCCTGCCGCATCACCCTTTTCACTGCTCTCATCCATATTCATCGAGTGGCCTGTCCGTCTGCAGCAGTACAGAGGACTGACACCTCGCTCGGCCAATCCGCAACATCCTCCCCCCTGCACGTCATGTCCCCGCCCCCCGATGCCGGTCCCAAAAAAATAGAATTTTCTCCCCTACTCCGCCTCTTTTGACGCAGCACTATAAAGTATGGCGGTCCACTCTGGCACTTTTTTAGTGGAAAGTGACAAAAGGTGAAGTGGTCGGCGGTGCTGGCTTAAGCGCTGAATGGGAAAGCACGAAGAGTGACCTTCAACAGTGGCTGAAGAGGTGTATGGATAACATAAGCAGATGATGAAGGAGGTAGAGGAGGAGTGATCTGAGTGAGCGTGCCGTACGCCGTCCTCCCCCCTCCTTTCCTCCTTTCCCCCACCCCCAATCCCTTAGACGGCCATGTTTGAGAGGGCGGAGGGGCTCATCAACCATTGCAAATGGCAGTGCCGCAGAATGGTGGAGGGGGTGATGAAGCCAATCACTACGCCTATAAATCTTACACAGAGAGGTATCCTATGTGAGTGTATGTGTGCAAATGCTGCAATGTGCATGTCTGCGTGGATACAGGGTTCAGCTAGACTCAATAATGCTTTCCAGTGGAACCTCTTAAAAACAGGGCTATTTTTTTCATTAGCTGCACTCATTTTCACAAATAATTGCGTCTTAAATTCGAGAACTACATTTTGGCCCATAAGGTTTCGGAGGGAATGCCTCCCAGAAAATTCTACCAATAAACCAATCTCATTCATTGAGAGATCCTCGGTCTCCCTGTGGACTCCAGTCCCGCTCACTATCTATCTCTCCCTTTATTTCTGCCTTGCTCTGTCTTCATTTCTATCTCTCTCCCATTCTCTCTTTCACTGCCACCTGGCATATTCACAGTCCGCTCACGTCACATCGCTCTGCAAGGGCACCTGTGTCCTTCTCACAAAAAAAGCAGCTCACATTCCTGTGCCAACCTTTCCATTAGCAACATTACGAGATCATACCTAATACTTTAGCAACACAACCTTTGTAGGCACATGCTTTCCAGCCACGTGGGCTCGGAGAATGGGTGATTACAGGTTAAATTAGGAACAGAAAATAACGAGATGTTCATTTTGAGGAGAGAAGAGCGATGATAAAAGAGTAATAAGAGTAATTTCCCTCATTCAGTGTGGCTGAATTGTCCGGCCATCCCTAAATACACGACGAGGGGCTCAGCACAGAGCACAGGCTCTTTGTTGTAACTCCCAGTCATGTTAATGATCAGTAGGAATACTGTGATCAATATCAGATGTAGTCAAGGGGTTGGTGATTACAGGGATAGGTAAGGATTATCAAGCCATCTACCACTATTGGCAGACTAGGTAGAATAGTCATGGATACAATTTATATAAATCACATGAAATGTAAGTTATGTTGATGTGATACTGATCAAATATATCCAGATATATTATATAAAATATATCCATAGTGAATATGGATATAATATAATCAGATTGCATGACTATGACATTTTCTGTTTTCAGGGAGTTTCTTCAAATGTACTTTTTTATCAAAAAGCTATTCATTATTGTGAACAGTAGACTTGTTGTCATTCCACTTCCGTGTATCCATTATTTGATGTGCAACTGTGTATATGCTTTTGAGAGAATGCTAAGCTAGCTTGTGTGCAGTGTGCAGAAGCCTTAGCATACCCATAGCAAACAAGAATAATCCAGGACAACTATTACCAGTCTTCACATTACCCAACTGTAATGTTTTGGCAATGTTTTCCATTGGCATCTTCGTTTAACAGGTAAAGGGGCATATTCCCCCAGCAAAGGTTTTGTGTACAAACATTACTTTGCAAAGTTTTAGGCTGATAGAATGAAGACAGTCATTTTGCTGCATTTTTCTGCAGTCCTAAATAAACCAAAATGACCAAGCACAATTAGGATTCACAACCAAATTCTCAGTGTTATACACGTTCAAGATAGCTGTTTTCTAAATCCTTTCTTTGTCCTGTAGTTTCCGGTTTTAATATGTAAAAAAAAAAAAAAGATGCTTTAAAACAGGGTTAGGGTTTCAAGTCCTTACCAGACCTGTCTAACATACCAGACCTGTCTAACATACCAGACCTGTCTAACACACCAGACCTGTCTAACATACCAGACCTGTCTAACATTAGTGATTATCACTGGTCATGTTTAGTGTGAATCCACTACTTGACAATAAGGAAAAGTGGGGTTTTTCTTCCTGAATTTATATTTGCATATATTTGTGTCATAACTGAGATATGAATTGTTGCACGTGGACAGTTATTTCTACACCACTACTTTTTCAGGACACATAGGGGAAGGGGAGACAAGAGGCTAATGCTTAGGATTTGCCCTCTATGTATAAAACAAAGGAATTTGTTTCTCTGATGTGCACTTTGATTTATAGCCCAGGGAATCTGCACCGAACACCAATACCTTGTTTAGGAGGCCATCTGGAACACCTTCCCCCTGAGAGACAAACGTCAGCCTCGTCAGTTATAAACTGATGTAGTCAATATTGCTTTTTCATCCCCCCACGATTAATTGTGAACCCCTGGATCCTAGAAACACAGAGTGACTGTGAAGCTCCAGGAGAACAGGGAGGTCTTGAAAGAACATGAGCTCAGGCAGAAAAGGTGGGACAGAAAAGTGGTAAAATCCTGTTTAATCCCATCATCAAAATTGACAATGGTAAAAGTTCAAACATTCCTAAGTGAATTCAGAATTCTTGAGCTTTTTAATCAAGATCACTTAAATGCAATTTCACACCATTTGGCCATTTGTATCACTTGGAAATTGCTTGGATAGATCAAATGTTTGGAATACACATATAATCCTATGCAGAAGTCACTATGCTACAAATAAATGGCCAAAATTCTTCTACAACCGGGAAACTATGTGATGTCTCTGCTCTACAGATGTTTGAAGCACTAATGCTTCTCTAATGTCAAATCTACTTTAAAACAGGGTCAGGTGACACAACGGTCTACATGCAAAACACACTCAAATTACATTTTTGAATCACACCTTTTAAAACACTGAATGTGTTGCCTGCAGTGATGATGTAGTCGTGTTATCATCAGCAGGTTATAATGCTGCTATGATTGAATGTAGGATACAAAGACAGACAAAGCAAATTGCTGCACCATCTGCTGAAGAAACTGCCAAACCTCCTGACATCCTATTAGCATAAAGCTCATCAAAGAAGTGGTCACTATGAGGCTGGAGATGAGACACGCTAAGACAAGGACTAATGTGTCTGCCATCGCCCTCATAACTGTACTGTTACTGATGAGATACCTTACAGGCTACTTGTTGATTACTTATTGACTATTTCTCCTCCAAGGATCAACTTCCTTAAAGTTTTTATAGTGTTTTTCCTCAACTTTTGAAGTGGAAGCCACCGTTCCCATATTTCTCTTACGTGTGATTTCTGATCTGGCATTATGAAAGGTTTTGTAAATGGATCATTATTATTGTGCTAGATTTCATATATGTATTCATACGTATGTAGATAGACTTAATAGATACAGACCAAACCTAAATACTTGTACAACTAACTTGCTCTTGATCTGTTGGTATTTCAACAATGTTATTATAGTGTTATATGAATAAAGTTGTTTATAAATTGTTACCAATGTACAGTATATTAACAGCACAAACCTCCTGTAAAAGTTGGCATGGCTAATGTCATAATAGGCTGGCCAAAATACAAAACTATATATATTTAAATATGATTCACATAAAACCTTAAAATAACTGAAGTTATCCTCTACTAGGCGAGCTGAGGCTGTACCCCGGCGGTCTTCCTGATCAGCTCTACTTTTGTGGACTCAAAATCTTTGTTTAGCTATAAAATTTAAATGAGTTTTATTTCTTAGTACTCACAGTTATGAACAACAAAATAGGTCAATATAATCTCCCTGCATTATGTCACTGTGTCCAAGATCAAATGAATCATATATCAATTCTGTTTTAGGGTGAAAATAGACATCCTCTACCTATTACTTTTAGTCTACATTATTAAAATCTTATCTTGTATCTTGATGGCTTTATAACCTGAAATATAGGATTTTTAAAGTTATAAAGCCATTATAAAGCCATCAAGACACTACCAAAATTATGCTTTCAGTTATGGAAAATAATCAGTGTGAGTGTAATCAATGTTTTGTGCTACTAGGTATCATAACAGTTACTGTAAACCTGTACATGCTATACCAACCTGCACAGTTGATTTTGTAAATGGAGAACAGTGATAAGGCAATCAAGTTGTTTTTTTCCATAGCAATATTGCTATTTATTATTATTATTATTTGTAATCTTTTTCATTTTATTTTATTTTAATTTCTATATGCTTTGGGGGATTATGGGGGTAGGAAGGGGTTAAACACAGAACAGATGTACTATTTTTTGTGTGTATACTTTTGTATTTCATGGTGGAAAAAATATGAATAATATAAATATACATTCCTCTCCTTTGACTACCTCGTAGAGTGTGCAACCTCCCCACTGATATCACTTTTCCAGTGAATGGACGACGTCATACCAAACCTCCAGATGTGGAAGAGAAAGGTGACTGGGTTCAAATTCAAAGCTGACCTGGGCTGAGTAGTATAGTCAGGTTCCCCGTTTCCTATTTGATATTTAATAACAAACTTGGTTAAAGAAAAAGCATAAGGATACGAACTAGAATCGTAATGTTTGAAACTTACAAGTTTCAGGTGTGGGTATATATGCACCAGAAAAAGCTTCAAACTGCGTCGTGTCTGTTTCGCATGCAGGGAAATAGTAAATGCTACAGTTTATTGTAATATTATACCCTGCTGCTGATGACAGCTTTATTCCCATCAGGACATACAAAGGGCCTTTGAACAGCAGATACGGGTTGACTTGGTGTGGATGAAGAGTCTCTTACCTCCAGTGTTGGTGCGCTTGGTACAACCGGCCTCAGCAGGAGCTTCCAGGGGTCTCTTACGGGAGTCTGGAGGATCCGAGTCCATATGAGGCTGTTGTTGGTTGTGAAGGTTGGGATTGGAAAATATCCCGTTATGTTCCACTGCTCCACCGGCCATCATCATTTTCCCGACCAGTAAGAAACAAAATGCGATATTCCAGCGTCCTCAACACATACACACTGCAGACGACTTTCCTCGATAACGACAAGTTTGGTCTGTTTTGGCTGCAAATGTTCGTGCAAAATGACAGACAACAGCGCGCTGGGTCCTGCTGTTCCTGCAGAAGCGTCAGAAGCTAAATATAAATATAAATATAATAAATATAAAAACACGCTCAGTCACTTCAAAGCGCGGTGTTTCTGCTCATTCTGAACGCGCGACCAAGTATCTAAATATAAATATAATATCTGATACCGCGAAGTATGAAACAACTCAAGGTCTTCACAGAGAAATGTACTGGAAAATGTTTTGAAGTCATCTTCACGCCATCTTCCGGAACATGTTCAGTAAAGTCTCCAGATCGAGTCTAATAAGTGCAGCTGTTGTTATTGTTGCCTTTGTAGTTGCAGGAGGGACATGTTCTCTAGGAGCTGCAAAGCTGCAGAGCTGCAGAGCTGCAGACCACAGTGCCACTGACCGGCGAAACATGAGGCCAACCAGACACCAAGCAGGCATCTTCTGCTGTCAAGTGTACCAGCATCCACCTCGACTGAATTCACTCATTTTCACCTCTTTTCTGGGCCCAAATAACAAGCATCCAAACGTAGAACATCTCAAGTAAAACAATAACAGTCGTATAAATGTCATGTTAAAATATTTGTCTGTAGTTTATTATTAGCAATATACAAATCCATTTATGAACTTTTTTCAATGTATAATAATTTAGAATTACAGTAAGGACTTGTAACAAAACCAAAACAGCAACAGCAAATAAGTAAAAGCTTATGGACTCTATCTCTCATTTAACATTATTTACAATGTAGTATTAAGCTACCCACACTATAGAAATGTACTCATAACCTACAGCATAATTACATAAACTCATTAACTGCAATATACATGTTTAAAAAACTGACACTTCATTAAAAGGTGTTGGATTTATTATTTTATAGTCAAAATAACTGATGACGATTGGCACTACATTCTTTATCTTATGCGAGTTAAAGCTATGTGGGTTTTCTATACGCTGTTTTTTTTTTTTTACATGTTTTCTGGATGAAAGCACAAAGCAGAACATAATATCTACTGTTTATGACAAAGTCAGGTTTTATTATCCAATAATGAGTCATCACATCTAATTTTCCTAATCAAAGCCTATGAAGTAGAACATCCGTCACATTGCACCTTTAAATAATGTCCATCTGAACCTTTGCCACAAGTATAGGTCAAAGAAAATGCTGTGTTGGTTCTTAGTTTGATGGTGGTTGTGTAATACATGCTTCTTTCTTCTCTTCAGTCTCCTGACCCCTGGTTAACTGGGAACCGGCTGTGAGCGTGGACACCTCTTCAGTCTCCTGACCCCTGGTTAACTGGGAACCGGCTGTGAGCGTGGACACCCTTTGGGCCAGTCGCTGAAGGACCAAGTCAGCAGTGCTGGTAAGGCTATGCTGAAAAATGACAGAGGGAGTGCAAAGATGTAAGATAGGAAATAACATATTGTCAAATGGTCACAGGGTCTTTAGAATTCCCCCAGGTAGAGACATCAGCTCTGAGCTACATCAAGACATTTGCTTTAGAGTTGGTAGAACAAGTTGTCTTGTGGGTTTAAGACCGACTGCTACATACCTGCATAATATGCAGCCCCTTTAGTGTGAGGATAGCGAGTTCTCTCAAGCCATCCCCTGTCAGGTCCAAGTAGATGATGGACAGTAGAGGACTCTTGAAGCTCCGCCTCCACAGCAGTTGAAACTGTCCATCAGCTCCATTCATTGGTTGCTGGAATTTATAACACAGCAGTTCCTGCTTGGCAGAAAGAGACATAACCTTGTTACACTAAGGCCTCAGCACTGCAATCAGTCGCTTGGAAAGTGACACAGATCATGTCTTATTTTTCACCAACTGTATTAGATTCTCTGAGTTTTGTTGTTCTTCCTAAATAAAAGATAAATCTAAGATGCTTTCAGTTCAATGCTACTAAGGGACTCCTCCCACAGACCTGTCCATAGGTTCCCAACAGCACCTCCTTCTGCCTGTCAAAATCCAGGTCAATAACCAGGGCACAGAGCACTGCATCACACTGGTCACTCTCTGAGAGGTACACTGGATGAGACATGCCATGCTCCTGGACATCTCTAAGGACACACAGACAGAGACAGACACACACACACACACACACACACCCACACACACACACACACACACTCTCTCACACACACACACACACACACACACACACACACACACACACACACACACACATTCACACACACACACACACCACCACACACACACACACACACGGGGACCAAAACGCTATGCAGGTGTGCAGCGTGAGTCATGATGCAAACACATACACACACACACACACAGAAACATCACACACACACACACGCACACACACACACACATACATACATACACATGAATTGAGTGATAAGATGCTGAATAGACATGGCAGCATCTAATTA
>OMKK01033069.1:0-16301 GCA_900302305.1 Polymixia japonica | reverse complement strand
TGTTGCGGTCAGACCCAGGCGGAGGCCCACTACAAGGGTCACAAGCATGCTCGCAAGCTGAAGGCCTTGGACACGCAGAGGAATACACAGAAGAACAGACAGAGGAACGGACCAAGTCCTTCTGCTCCGGGGAGGGAGAGAGACAGAGACAGAGAGAGAGGGAGAGGGAGGACGGAAGGAGAAGGGACCTTGACGGACACACATCTGACAGACGCAACAGGTAAAACTTTTTTCTTTTTTTTTTAAACGCAGCCTTCTCTCCACCCTCTGAGTAATTAGTGGTAATTGGGGAGTCGTAAGCACTTAGGCATGGTTGCTGCCACTCAGTTGGCTAATTACCAGCCATTACCTGTGCTGCTATCATTGAGCCTGTCGGGTGGGTAATTATTCTCATCAGGCAAAGAGGGCCTGCAAAATAAGATGTCTTGAAGAACTTGAATAGGGACGCCAAAAGGTTGAACTCTTTTTTGCTTTTTATTGCGGTTGTAACCCAACATCCCTTTTTTAGTTCATTTTTATCAGAGAGATATGCTGTTTTAATGTGACATGTCTATGACTAATGCCCACATTTGAAAATGATGATTTAGAGAGGGTGCAACTGTGTGTAGGATTAATATATTGCTTTCAAACCAGTGGTGATGACTCAATTCAAGCTCCCCCGAAAAAACTAAGAGGAGGCTGTTATGTCTCTTCATGAAGCAATTTGTAAACTGTTCCATCTTGGCTATTTAGTGTGGGTAAATAATGTAGGAATGTAATATATATTTTTGGTGTTAACAGCCACATTTACTGTATATTGCATTTTATAATATACTTGCTTATAATACACTATATACTGTATTTATTCCTTAAAGCAGCTATACAGACAAGATTGTGAGATCTTGATTTTGGCGACCCCTTGAGTTTCTAATGGTATTACTGTTTTACATTGCTGTCACAAAGACTGGGCTTTTTTTTTCAAAGCCCAGTAATTACACACTTGAAATTGTTTACAAAGCTCGGTGAAGAAAAGAAGCAAGACAAAAATAAAAGAAGAGGACTAAACATGTTCACAGAAGAGGCTCTTCCTGTTTTGGTCAAGTCACTTCCTTTGTGCCGTACATCAGTCCCTCTATTTTACCAGGAGATCGTACCCAGTGGCACATAGCTGTATAGTGAACGAGAGGTTTCTAGGGAACCAGACTTAATGGCGATGCTGTCATTCTTCCATAGCCATTACAATATGCAATCAAAATTGATTTTATGATGATATGTTAAAGCAAAAATCCTGTCTGTGGTGTCTTTAAATAAAGTTTTACCAAAAATATTGTTATGATCACTATAAAGTATCCCTTGTCTGCTTTGTGCTTTCATTTTAGGCTATTTAATTTTTGGGTCCAGTTTGAATCTAAACAATGGATAATTTTCACATTCATAACGTGAAAGCTGTTGTAGGGGATGCTTTTTTCAACATGGCAGCAGAAGAGCATCTTTAGGAGTGGGCTTTTGGCTCTCCTTCCTTCCTTCCTTCCTTCCTTCCTTCCTTCCAGTTTGTCATCCGGTTTCTTACTCCGCCTGCTTGAAAATACTCCCATCTGGCTTTCACTCTATACCTTCTCCACTTTCCTTTTTTTCGTTATTGATTTCCCCCTTCCATTTTCTTCCAGCACCTATCAATTTCCCTCTAACCACATAATGATAGGCTTGTTACATTCCGGGGTTGCCATGGTAGTTGATTGATGGTGACAGAGGGAGCTCGAGCTGAGGGAGCGAACAAAGGATTGAGAGAAAGAGGGACAGAGAGGAAGAAGGATGGAGGGAAAGACAGAAAGAAGAAAGGACAGAGAAAAGGAGGAACAGATATGTAGACAGAGAAAAAGGAAGGCAGGGAGATCGGAGGACAATCTATCTATCTATCTATCTATCTATCTATCTATCTATCTATCTGTCTATCTGTCTGTCTGTCTGTCTGTCTGTCTGTCTGTCTTCTACTGTTAATTGTTTACTGGTGTTTATCTATTGCCAGGCCCGACGACTTCTCCCCAACCAGCACAGCTGCAAACAGAACACAACCAGGGGAGCGTGCTGGCACCCAATCCTGCCTCACAGCCCACACCCTTGGACGCCTTGCTAGTCTCCCCTCAGATGTCCCCGCAAGTCTCCCCCAGCTCTCATCTCTCTGAGCTGACTTCAGACAGCGCACCCGTTGAAGGCCACAGCCCAGGCCACAGCCCGGCCCCACGCTGTGACCCTCAGGCAAACTCCACAGGAGGCGAGGAGGAGGGCGAGGAGGTCGAGGAGGCTAAGGAGGCTAAGAGGAGTATCGCTAAGCAGCACCTGCACTGTCCTACGTGCAAAGTGACGGTTAACTCCAGCTCCCAGCTAGAAGCTCACTATAGTGGTATGTGCTACGGTAACCGCCATTCTTGCTAGTAGCGGTCTACTCAGCATTTGACTGGAGTCGCTTACTGTATTGGACACGCACAATCACAGCGTGATGGTCTACACTTATTAATTGAGGGTACAACTCATTTTAAAATTAATATGCACTGCTTTTTTAGACTTGCTTGTCCAAATGCTTGAATGCCCCATTGGACAGGTGGAACAGCAAATAAATCTACATGCATTATATATCTCACATAATTAGCCAAGAATCATCGGGTCTGACAATTCATACTGAAACTACACTAAATAGATTTTTTTCCTTCAATCAAACACTCTATGGGGGATTAGAAGTGTTGCAGAGCTTAAGCATTGGGCAGTACTTGGCTACATAAACAGTGAAGCATAATTTCTGTTTCTCAAAATTAGTATGCAAATCTACCTGAGCAACTCCATTTACTTGATTGGAAGCCTGCATGAAACCTGAGATTTTCATTTGAGGAAACTGCCAAATAATGTGGGTGTGTTATTGTGCCTTTGAGATTGTGCAGGATGCTGAATGCTTTGATTCATGCCTTGCTAGATGACTTTGGTAGAAAACACTCAGCTGAGAGAAGAAATAATTAGATGGAAGAAGATTCTTACCATCATCTCAGTGGGCCACTTTCTCTGTTTGAGGGTCTCCGTCTAAGATATTTAATCGGGAGTTTCAGCCACTTGGCATAGTTAATTTCTTAGAAAAAGCCAATCATATCAATTAAATATTCTGCTCATTTAATTCTGAAAGGAAAGTTAATGATTCTGTTGTGTTCTTCTGTTCCTTTCTGATTGGTGAAATAAGGCTCCAAGCACAAACAGATGCTGGATGGTCAGAGTGGCAGCCAATCACAACGCAGGCTCAAGGTGACATCATCGTCCCGGCCCACCTGCCGGACAAAGCAGTGGATGGGGAGCAAGAGCAGAGCAGGGGTGGGACTATCTAGCCAGCCCTTCCACTGTGAGCTGTGCCAACTCTCCGTCAACTCAGAGACACAGCTGAAACAGGTGGGCGGGACTTCCCCTCATCTCTCATTAACACTAAGAAAAAGTTGTTGATTAAGGAATTAAACTGTAGGAGTCCACTCAATTTTACAATTGGCTTATATTATTCTTATGTGGCAGTGTAGCTCAATCAGTATTTTTGAACAAGACCAACTGTCTTAAAGCCAGAAACCAGTAAACTGGGACTTTTCATTTTAAAATCTTAATATTATGGTAGAGTTAAACATTTATTTTTTTTAAATATACTACCATGGCTATATTTAGTGTACTTCTGGCTCAAACTACCCAATTTGTTGGCTGTATGGTTTGTCAATCAAAGAAATCTTGTCTGACTGCAATAAACTGTCAGAAAAAAAACTGCATCGCTATGTTTCCTGTCTTTTCCAGCACATAAGCAGCAGGAGACATAAAGAGCGTCTAACCGGCAAGCCAGCCAAGCCAAAATTCAGCCCCTACTCTAAAGTCCAGCCCAGCGCTGTGTTAGCGGTAAGAACCAGCCACACACACTTACACACGCGTACACATGATTGCAAGTTCTCTTGTACATTTGACCACTGAGCAGCTCTGCTAAAGCAACTTTGGTTTTAAGTACCTTGCTCATGGACACCTCAACAGAAGCCATTTAGGGTGGGGAGAACAAGTCTCAGGGATATGAATTGTGAGACTCTAAAGTTGGTGCACATATCACTTGATTGATCAGTTTGGGAGTTAACAGCAATATTGCAGATCTCTATCAGCAAATGTCAGTTCTCCTAGTTCTTTGGTATGTTTTCTTTCAAGACTTTGAGCAGACCTCTTGTCCTATTTGTCTCCCCACACAGACCAAACTGGCCCTACAGAAGCAACTATCCAAGGTCCTGCCGGCAGGATTCCTGGCCAGTCCCTTCAACCCAGCCACCTTCTGCACCATGGCCTCCGGACCCCTAGCCCTGCGGCCCTCACATGGCCCCACAGCAATCATCCAGGGCCCTTTGATAAGCCCAACGCTGTTCAGGCCTGCCCCAGGACCGCTGAGAGCCACACACGCACCCATTATCTTCTCTCCCTACTAGCAACAAACCTACTATTCACAATCCTAACCAAGCTAGAAGACCTGGGGTTTTAGCCTGGGCTAGTCAAGCTAAACCTAGCCTAGCTAATGCTGGACTAGCATAACAGTTTAGCCTTGCCTAGCCTGGACAAGGTCAAGCTAAAGCATGAAACCCCCTGAGTGACTTAAGTAACACCCGGACACTATGCAGCAACAGCGAGAGCAGCATATCAGCATGTCTAGTTTGGAAGGTTCAGATCATGGGTACAGTATGCAAAATCTCTTGTTGAAAACTCATTGCTGACTGACTATAGTGTCTAATCCTAAAAATGGTAGGTCCTGCAATCAGCTGTTCCATCTTCAGAGACTGCTGAGTGAATGCTCCCTGGGGTCTAGACTCCACTGGAAGCCATATTGACAAGCATCCTTTAGTTTTATGTTTTATTAATAAGACTATGATTAAAATACACTAGGTCTACGTTAATGTTACTTATTAAGCGTCTGTTGCCAAAACCCTATCACTTTGAAAGCTTTCTAATTGTACTCTGGGAGAACAAGTACAATATTTCCATTCTTTTTTAGTTTACATCACACAAAGCCTGATCAAGGAAATTGGTGGTATTCTCCCATTAAGATGTCTACTTCGATATAAAACCCACAAAGCTATGAAAACTGAGAAGGTCCATAACTTTGGATTGCTGAGGCTATTGCATCTTGGCAGCTACATGTTTTTTATAGCCACTGTCTGCTCTGGATGCCTTTTTTCAAGGTATATTAGATAAAGGTAGGCATTCAGCTTTTCTCAGTGTCTGTCTCTCTGTCCGTCTTTCTCTCTAGCTGTCTTTGTGTAACAAGGTGACAATCAACCACCCAAATACGATGCCAAGTATATTCCTTACAGGGAGATAAACAGGGTGGATGTTCACTTCTTAGTGCTTAATGAGTTCATGAAATTTAGTTGTATAAATCCTCTCAGAAAGAGAGATCTTGTGTTTCTTTAACACTGAGCCATAAAAACGAACTCTTTAATTGTCGATGAGGCGAATAAGCTAAGGTCTTGTGCAACCTTATCTGTGCAACATGGATTGGTGGATTAATGTGCTTTTCCCAAAAAGCAAAATGATTTATTCTTATGTTCTTTAATATATCAAGTGTGATTAACATTATTAATTTAACCTGTTAAGTTGTATGGTGTATTAAATACCCACCGTTTCTCATTTTAGCAACAAACCGCCACCACCACGGTTCCACCTGGTTGTGCTGAATCATGTTAAGCAATATGTATTTTGAAGTTGTATTTCAAGTGTCACCTAGTGAAATTCATGACTAGTATAATTGTACATCCATGCAATAATGTAAATTATTATTCATTCATAGAAATGTCAATACTGTATTGTATATAACCCTATAAATAATACTGTTTTTTCATTGTGGTTGTTTCTTTCTTCAGACAGGTGTGAGGATAAATCCACAAGTTATTTCCATTAGCATTCATTTTAGTTTTGGTGTAGTAGAGGCTAAACAGCCTGGTAGAATTTGATTAAAGACACGTCAGTTAAGCCTACTTATTTCATCAGTGTGATGCTGTTATCACATCAACAAATGAATGGGTCTTTTGCAAATACCTTTCTTTTATTTGGAAATATACTTACATTTTGGAAAATATAAAATGTTGGACCAAATGTGATCAAATGACAAGTATAAAACCAAAACAGCTCAATAAGTAGTTTCTCTAAAATATTACTTTTGAAATTATTTATTGCTGCAGCCAAGCTTAAGACTAAGGGAAGTTGGATTTTTCCGTCGTGTATCGTTAAACGACCCGTGTCCCATGCAATGTTGACTCCGACGTACAGCAATTCAAGGTAACCAAACCCAACACAATCTCAGATGTGAATAGAAAAGGGTTTTTGACTGATAGCGGATCGATCACTGTCACAAGGACGCAACCTGGAATATTTTAGAAAGCAGTCGTCTGCCATCTACTGGTCAATTACAAAAAGTCCTGAGATAGGCTAGGTAACGGTGTTTTGTATTCATATATTCCACCTTTGTTTTTGGGTACCAAGTAGATAAAGGCCGTACAGTTTCAAGATCCTAATAACACTAATGTAATGTGGTGTGGTGAGCTATGGGGAATTGTAAGTGATGCTGAAAGCCTGATATTGCTACAGTATAGTAGCCTATGACCAAAAAATAAACATCAAGACAAAACAGCGTCAAACATTTGCTACCCCAGATCTCATTTCCCTTCATGACATTAAGTTTATGAGGGTCACACGAACCTATGAGTGACCCTAAACATTGGACAATTTAACTGAAATGAAGAGTTTCATCCCAAAAAGACGCACTTGATTCGTATTTAAAATATCAATAGGCCTACTTTAATAATACAAACGTATGTCCTGCAAAATGTTATGTTTGGTCATTTTTAAAACAGATTTCATAATTGCATGGCTCACCGTTACTGTTACGTCGACACTAGCCTATGGTGACCCCAATGTAGGCTAATACAACAATTATTATTTATTTATGAATGCAGACGGGTCCCATTAGATTATTATTATAATCCAGCATCAACAGTCCTTTGTTTTTCATCATTCCCCTCCAACAGGCTTATTCTATGTAAATGTTGCAGGTATCATCCATGCTGGCTCATGGACTAAATCTAATGGTTGTTCTAGATATGGAAAAGTTGGGTTTAATTGTGATCTGATAAATCTTCCCATACTAAATGTACTTTAACGTGTTACTACTATAGCCTATCAATGTTTTTTTTGCAGTTGTTCGTGAAAATGTATCACGTATTCGTCATTGTGAACACGAAAGGTCCTCAGGAATTAAAGTAACCAACAGTGCAATGGATGTGCGACCACATTTCATCTGTATTCAGCAGAGCGCCTCGGATAACATCAGTCTGGAGGAAGAACCACGTCAGGTGGTTTTGAGCTCGTAGGCTACCAATTTCAAAAGAGCCTTAATCTATAATAATAAAATATAAGAATACGATGATATCCCATTTCTACCCATCAAAATGATGTACAAATACTTTTGTTGAGAATATCTTCTTTTACATTGGAGCGGCGATTTATTTTTTCTCAGAACTTTATTGAACAATATAAATGTACAAAATCCAGACAGATTCAGTAATTTATAAATCACACCATAATTAAAATAAAAAAGTAAAAAAAGAACCGACTGTATTCCAATATATTTGCAGCACATTGAAAATATAATTATAGCATTTTACAGTAACTACACACACTCCTCTTATTATTGTGCAAGCCCACACAAGTGTTGAAGTTAATAGTTTCACTCCCTGCCGGATTTCCACTGCCCTCGCGCGAAGGGGAAATCTCGGCACAGCACCGGAAGTTGCGTTTCTTCGTTCCTTTCAGAAAAATGGCTGCTGTTGACATCGACATGCCGATGGAAACAGAAGCACATATCCTTAATCAACAGGACATGGAACGGTAACTATCTTTTCAGCTGTCTTTAAATGCGTGGAGTGGTTCTCCGTTTTATGTGGGGAAAAATCCAACGCCGGGCTCACATGTGACACACTAACCTACTTCTCCAGCGGGGCCTAGCTCATGCTTAAGCTAGCCAATCAACCTAAGTTAGCTAATGCTGCATTCCAGTCATATCGGAAAGTCGGAAATGCCGTAATCCTACTTGGAATAATGCAGTGGAACGGCTATTCGGGTCGGAATTCCAAGTAGGACACTCGGGCAAGGTTTCTCAACTCCAACTTTACCGAGATACAGCTTCCCGACGTCGCGGCATATACTGACATTACTTTAAACGTGTATAATCTTTAGAATAGATCTGAGTGCGATCGTCAGCATTGAATAACTTTAATCTCTTTAAAAAAAACTACGCGGTAATTGGTTAAATATACACTTGAAATGTTAAGTAACTAGCAAATGAAATGTCGGCATCGAGCTGGACCACTGGGACGCACAGAGGTTGTAATTCCCACCCGACACCTGAGAATTCCCGACTTTCGTATGTAACAGAAATGCAGCATAACATCACACGCTAGCTAGCAAACAAGAATGTGGCTAGCCAAAGAGGCTAACTCGCCGTTAGCTCTAGGTCACTGTTTTGGTGTCGTATTTAGTATATATCGAATCATTTTGATAAATACCAATAGGTGCCGCTAGTTTAGTTTCTATCAAAACAGAAAATCTATTGTTACCGTAAATATGAAGTTATTAGAACTGAGTTTAACTATTTTTCGAGAACTTTCCAGACAAGGCAGCTTTGTACATTATCTGATACCCCAAGCGTCTAACTGACTTGAGTTGTAGCAATTGACGTTTAAAGCCCATTCAAATAACTTAAACTGTCGTTTTCATTGTTCAAACATACGAAGTGCATATGGGATACTCATTTTAAACAAGTAAATGAACAATAGGCGTCTCATGGTTGGGTAGTTACAGCTTGAGCGTTCTGCTACGATCCAGATCAATATGAGTCACCGCCTTGGGCAGCCAACATTATGTACTAAAAGCTCTTTCTATTTTATTTGCCGCATACATTTTAGGTGTTGTTTTTCATAGATAGATGGAGCATGAGAAATAAATGTTTTGCAAATTTTATATACAATCATAACTCAAAATACAGCTGTATTTTACTACATACTCCATTAACATATATACAAAATGCATGCTATCACAATTGGCCAGTTAAGACCTCAGTCAGATAGTTTTAGAGTAAAAATATGTTTAATCTAAGATGTCAGAACATAAACAATCGATTAGTGGGAAGACAGCATGTGCATCATATAGCAGTTAGGGATTGTGGATAAATCAGTTACTTTTTCACTACAAATTAGGGTTCATCACACATTATGGCCCAGCCCTCTGAGACCCTGGCAGAGCTCTGCCCCATTGCCAAGCAAACTCCTGCTATAGATGCACGTGGCACATCTGGGTTTTTGTGGGATAGCTAGCTGCCTAGTAAAACTATCAGTCTGTCTTTATTGCTGTTGGCCACAGGAAGTTGTGTTTTAGTATTTTACAGTCATTTGAATGCAGTGACAGACACATATTTTATATCAACAGGGTAAACGTCACAACCTACCATTCGAAACACACAATTTGTCTAGGTGCACCAATGTTATAAATGTGTTCTTGCTGGCAGTTGGCTTGATTCCTACTCTTGGTAAACCGGCCTCTTGGTCAAGATACGAGGCCTCTATTAAAAACCATGAATCATACTCTATATTCCTACTGCTTGCCTGACTTGTTGAGTCTGTTATCAGATTGATGTGGTTTATTGTGGCATGGTTGATCATTGACATATATTTGTCATCTGTTTGTTGATGTCTCTGCCAACCATTCCATCTTGACCTTCATTGCGGTTTCCCCTTCCTAGTGAGGCCGAAGGCTTCAAAGAGCAAGGAAATGCATTCTATGTCAAGAAAGATTACTCTGAGGCTTTCAACTACTACACAAAGGCCATTGGTGAGAGAACAACATTTACTAGTCTTCAACTTCGGAATTGTCTGCATATAGCTTGATTAGCAACAGGAAGATCATGTTGCAGTTGGCATTATCTTAAATAGAGCTATCTTTGCAATAGGTTCTATATACTGCAAAGCATTCTCTATTATTGGTAACCAGACCTGGATATTGTCTGTCCATTCTATCATATATTGCTACATTGACTTTTACTTTTTCTTTAAACCAAGATGCAGCCCCCAAAAATGCCAGTTACTATGGCAACAGAGCGGCAACTCTCATGATGCTTTGTCGCTTTCGAGAGGCCCTGGAGGATTCCCAGCAGGCTGTGCGGCTGGATGACTGCTTTATGAAGGTCAGTTTAAAAAAAACACGCTCATGTCTTGGTTGATAACAACAAGTGTTGCACGACATCCATTCCGTTCTTGGGGGAGTTTACAGTTTTTCTTCTTTTTTTTCCCCTGCTTTGTCGTCATCCTAATCACATTTGTGATGATTGAAGTGATATTGCAGAGACTTGTATGTTTGTTGTGTATCCAAGACTTGAGTGTTGATATGATGAAATGGGATCTTCCTACTCAATGATATATCATTGTAATGAAAGTTGATAGAACATAATTTCATCATTGTCAGAAAGCATTGGGTTAGTAGTCAGTTCTACTGCTGAAAAGCTCCTCATTGATATTAATCAATGTCAATATCAGTGCACCACCAAGCTTTATAAGCCTGGCTTGTAAATATAAATTTCATGCTGTATCAAGGTCACTCCTACGTCTCTTTGAACCCTGGTTGGACTTGAATTGTTTAATAGAATTAGATTGTTTACGCAGTCCTGACAGGAAGTGTTCCCTTCCTACTCCACAGGGACATCTGCGTGAAGGCAAATGCCACTTGTCTTTGGGAAATGCCATGGCAGCTAGCCGCTGCTTTCAGAAGGTTCTGGAACTGGAGCCAAGCAACAGCCAGGCCCAGCAGGAGGTAGATTTACACCTGTTTTTGTTTATCAACTAAAACTTTATATTTTACTGTTTAACCTTTATTTAACCAGGTAAAAGTGATTGAGAACATATTCTCATTTACAACAATGACCTGGCCAAGAAGGCAAAAGTACAACAATACATACATAGCATAAAAAGGTGCTTAAAAACAAGGTGCAGGCAGTGTATGTCATACTAAATCACTGTAAAAAACAGTATTAGATGTTGGGGTATTGTATTGCTATTTTTACACCCTCAGGCATAGGCTCAGAACCTGTTTAGCTTGGCTGCCTCCTGAAAATGTCTGTTTCCAATGTTGATGCTAACGTCATTCGTAAGCTAATGAAAGTAAGTATTTGTTGTATTTCAGCATAAGAATGCCACAGCGGTCCAGGAGTATGAACGAATGGCAGATTTTGGCTTTGAAAAGCGGGATTTCAGAAAGGTATGTCACCCATTTTAATTTTGACAGATGACAAACTCATAGAAGCCTCCTGTCTGATGTCAACTTTCATCAAACCTGGTGTTTCACTGGAAAGGCAGAAAGCAACTAAGTTTGCCTTTTTAACATGTTTGTATGTAATGTGCCTGTGGGTACTTTTATAACCAGTGTTTAGTTAAATATGTGGAGGTCCCTCTTTTGTCCCCTTTGCTCCAGGTGGTGTACTGTATGGACCGGGCCCTAGCCCTGGCCTCAGCCTGCCACCGCTTCAAAATCCTCAAGGCTGAGTGTCTGGCCCTGCTGGGACGCTACCCTGAAGCCCAGTCTGTGGCAAGGTAGAAATGGTCAAGCTTTTTAATGGAAGAACTGGGGTTGTGAATATGTTAAGTCATTATTGTATAATAAGGATTACATTTTTTCTCAAAACTAACTATTTTTCAGTTCTGAGACTAAAGGATAATCTTTGCATCTTGGATTGATCTGAGGTTTTAAACAATGACAGACAAAGACTGGATCTATTTAAGTAGCCTACCAATAGTAGCCTTTTCCCAAATTGCTTAGCAGACAGCTGAAGATATCCGTTTTCATTTTTCACTTTGGATTATTATTATTTATTTGCTAGTTATTTTCAAACTGCTACAGCTTGGGGCAATATTATTAGCAAGGATGCTAGGATGAGAGTGTTGCATTAAGCTATTAAGACTAGGCTTACATTTACACTAGGTTTATCATGGATGCAATATTTTTATCCTGTGTGTGCCTGCGTTTGACCTTCCAAACGTTCTCTCCCAGTGATATCCTGCGGCTGGACGCCACCAACGCAGACGCGCTGTACGTTCGAGGCCTGTGTCTTTACTATGAGGATTGTATTGATAAAGCTGTGCAGTTCTTTGTCCAAGCCCTGCGAATGGCACCCGACCACGAGAAGGCCCGGCTAGCCTGCAGGGTACGTTTGTCAACTTCTCGCCTAGTTTGAGGGAATTAGATGAAGCTGGGTTGACCGGGGCTTGAGAGAGAGAGAAAATACAGGTTTGTTTGTTTTAAAAAAAAAAAAAAAAAAAAAGGAAAGAATGTAGATCACCCAGATTATGGCGTAAAGAATACTGAGTTTGTATAATCTACATTTATTTATCTAAACTACTAAATGTAAAAGAAAATTCAGTCTTTCATGCACCTATCCATGCCACTGCCACACTGTAACTATGATGATGCAATGCACATTAAATTTAAGCTGTGCACTCTGCTAGGCAAGTAGCTTCAGAGATGCGTAATTGTCACTAGTCTGCATACAAATTGCATTTATTTCGATTGCATTCATGGGCAAGCTACTTACAAACCAGACAGTGCATGAGCTGGTAAGCATGCGGACAGTGGCAGCCTATAGCTGTACATCACATCATCTCTAGTTCACCCCAACAACACTGTTTATGCCTGATCTTTGGGCCTTTATTATAGACATTATGATTTCCTCCCCTTTCCTAACTGCAAAAGCTTTTCACCACAACAATTGTTTAATCATCATTATAAAAAACTTATTTTACCCACAGACTATAAATACATTTTTTGTTATTTCATTCCTAATTGGTTCAGGAACATCATTTTCTGCAAGTAACACGAGCAGAAATTCTGTTCAATTATATTTCTGCCGAACTGAGATGATTGGGGAAATAACTTTGTTCTCAAGTCCTTGGGTTCACACAGAAAACTATATAAAGTAATAGATACATGGCCCAAAACATTGATGCGAATGTGCCCATTTATCAGGGGACTCAACAGCCACACTGTCCACTAACCTATAGTTCACTTTTGACAACCTTAGAAAAAAATTGTAGAAGACAAATGATTATTTTCTTCCTAAACAGAACGCCAAAGCTTTGAAAGCCAAGAAAGAGGAGGGCAACCAGGCATTCAAGGACAACAACTATGACGCAGCGTACCAGCTGTATACAGAGGCACTGACAATAGACCCCAACAACATCAAGACCAACGCTAAGCTGTACTGCAACAGAGGCACTGCAGGAGCCAAGGTGAAGGGCTGAGAAATGTTTAAACACTGTTAATGGCATTTTTCAACTTGGGTCTGTTGCAGCATACTGGTGGTCCATAGTAAAATCAGGGTGATAAGTATCATATTACACCCTTCAGTCACCCTGCCTGGAGGATGCCCACTCATCTCAGGGGAAAACCAGGCAATTAAATGATAAAATAAATTAAATGTCATGGAAACTTGATTGTCTTGGAAAATCAGAAGGTTGCTGCCACATTACACAACAGCAGTTTGTTCAATAATACCCTCAAATGATCTCCTATAAAGAATAGAAACCCTAGGTAGTGCTTATGCTCTTCCTGGCTCCGTGTCCATCAGAACCTCACTGTCATTCACATCTTCCTCCTCAACAGCTGAAGAAACTTGATCAAGCCATTGAAGACTGCACCAGTGCAATCAAGCTGGATGACACTTACATCAAAGCCTACTTAAGGCGGGCTCAGTGGTATGTTATCTCTCCAATTTTGGATACCTGGTTTTCCATTCGATACATCAGTCACGTTTCTAGGTGTTTTCTAGATGACCATTACGTGTTTGTTTGAAATGACTCTGTGTGTCCTGTAGTTACATGAACACGGAGCAGTACGAAGAAGCTGTCCGGGACTATGAAAAGGTCTACCAGACAGAAAAGACCAAAGGTACGCTGCCGTCGGTGCGATCTTGCTTTCATACGCTAATACGCGTCGCAAAGAATGTACCGGTTTTTCAGGTTTTCACCCCCTCAAATATGACTTGCTGTTGAGTTCATCTCTCCTGTCTCGCTCTTTAGAACACAAGCACCTGCTGAAGACAGCCCAGCTGGAGCTGAAAAAGAGTAAGCGAAAAGATTACTACAAAGTGCTGGGGGTGGGCAAGAACGCCACAGACGACGAGATCAAGAAGGCCTACCGCAAACGGGCCCTCATGCACCACCCAGGTACTGTCTTTTTCTTAACACACATAAACACATACACAAAATATTCTCTGTGGTATTGGCTCCCAACAGATATGTTCACCCTCAACTTTTCTGGACATTCCTTTATCAGAGTTCTCATGAAACAGCTAGAATATCATTGAATTTTTGGGAGTTCTTTTCCCGAGAGGGAAAGCCAGGAACTTTGATAGCTTCTGTGATTATGTCAATGAAAAGATTCAGTCAAATGAAAAATAAATTAAAACGAAATCAAATATTTGTTGGCCAACAGCTGTAACTGTATTTATGCCAAATACCAATTGTCTTTTTTTTTTTTTTTTTGTCATCTGTTAAAAGTGGGGCCGGTTCCTAGTTGTAGATGACTTGTTTTATTGCTGTCTTGCAGACCGCCATAGTGCAGCGACTCCAGAGGTGCAGAAGGAGGAGGAGAAGAAGTTCAAGGAGGTGGGCGAGGCTTTTACTGTGCTTTCCGACCCCAAGAAAAAGGTCCGCTATGACAACGGACACGACCTTGAAGATGATGGTGGCTTTGGTGGAGGAGGCAAGTGTCTAGATCTATTGAATATACCGGAAGGTCGTCATTGGAAGGAAAAGCGGCATGCTAATGTTCTCATCATGCTTTAATCAAGGCGTGAATTTGTCTACAATGACATGTTTGTACATACAGTTGGAGAAATGACCCTTGTATCACAGTTGAATGGACAGCCTCCAATAGATGTGAATAGTAGGCGTGAAAAGGGCTTACTTATTTAGGCATTGTGTATGTTGGAGAAAGGTGAGCAAGGTACAGACAATTTTGTACACAGCGCACCACAAAAATGACTCATAGAAGCATGACATGAGTCAGATTCTGCGATTCTAACCAGCCATTTTCTAAGCAGTCACTTTTTTGTCTTCAGTGCTAAATTTAATATTGTTACGTGTTGATTATCTCTACGAAGGATTAATTTGTTACAAATTAATCTGTTAATTCTTTATTAATGAAAACATCTGATTTACAATCAAATTTATTACTACACAATAGAACATTTCAAAATGTATTAACATAAAGTTTGACAGCATATGTCACTAATAAGATAAAATGTTGTTCGGTGATGCAGTCCAATCCTACACTATCAGTAACTTTCTCAACAATGTAATAGTAAGATAGCTGGCTAGTGGTTTCTCTTTCTGTTTACAGTATTCCCTGACCTTTGGGCACTTTGGGTTGGAGTTGTTTGGAAGCCTTATTTGCACATGCAGGGTTTGGTGTTGTTGCAGCCGTATTCAAAACAAATTGACATAGTTAATGCTATTGAGGACATTGACTCATCGCTGTAACTCTAGTACTTACTCTTTTTCTCCCCTTTTGTATTCTTGAAAGATTATTAATATAATATAATAATAAAGATAATTCCGGCCATTTTTGACCAGGACCTTTCCGATCATACTGATCAACTCTGGTCAAAATCTCATCAATTACTTTGTTATAGCGGTACTTAGGGTCTCAGTTTCCTGGGCACGCTAGTCTCCAACACAATCCTACATGGGACATTATACTCTGCAAAAATCAATCCCAAATTCGCCTAAAACATGTCCTTTTCAAAACAGTGACACTCATTCTGCACTCATGATGCACATCTGTAAATAGATGTTATTAAAAAAATATATATCTAAAGACACGCCTGTCTTGTACAGCTTCTCCCGGTGCATGAATACCAGCAGCCAGAAAAGAGAAACAAAGAATTCTATTTTATTTCATGTTGATGAGCACAAACATTTATTGTCTTTGATGTTTTTCCTCCAGATTTCGATGCCAACAACATCTTCAGGGCCTTCTTCGGTGGCCAAGGTGGAGGATTTAATTTCGAATCTAGTCCAAGTATGTAGAGCTCTGCCAGACTTTTCCTATGCCATCTTAAACATCACGCTTATTGAAACACGATTAGACAATCTTACCGATTAACCGTTTTATTGTGTCCTTTTTTCCCCAAGATGCCGGGCCTGGAAATTTCTTTTTCCAGTTTGGCTAAAGCAAAGGAT
>OMKK01033068.1:0-11040 GCA_900302305.1 Polymixia japonica | reverse complement strand
ACTGACTGACTGACTGACTGACTGATGAAGTTACACCATTCGTTGTTTGCAGTCACGTGATTCCGATGACGTGCAAAATTCAGATGGAGGGCAGGAAGTGAAAAGCAGAATGGACGAGATGGAGGAAAGCCCGTACTGAGCTAGTTTAGACGATATTACGAGAGAAAGGTATGAACAGAAAATCACAACATACTGTATGTTGGACGTGATCCTTATGTTATGAAGACATCTGCCCTCTAGCGACAAGGTTTTTGGCCACAACTTTGCACATGATCTAGGGGTGGGCGATACCGCAGATTTTGGTTTCGAAGTAATACTAAAGAATACTAAAGAGCTCATGTGTGTTGTTTGACAGTGAGCGCACACAGCAGCAGCAGAAAAGCAAAGAGTTCATGCACTAAGAAGCATGTTCACGTGCACAGGACATCATCTACACTCCTGTCGTGAAGAGACAGAGACACTTTATGAATCTATGAATTTGATTGATAAATAAAATTGTGAGAGAGAGAGACGGATCCATTTTCTTTTTTGGTATCGATCCTGTTGACGCTAGAATCGATCTTCAAAACGAGACGTAGTATCTGTAGTATTGATACTTTTGGTATCAATCTGCCCACCCCTGACATTGACCACGGTCCAGACATATACTAGGTTTTGACCAAGTCTTGTTTTTCTCACAGGGTAACAGGGTTTCTAACAGTTTAGTCTGCAAACTGAGCTCCAAGGGTGTTTGGAAAGCGATGTTTACACTCCATACTCTCACTTCCTTGGATGACTATGGGGTTAAATATTGAGTGGATAGTTAAAGAACTGTAGCTTTCTTTATATACAGTCCTTTAACCTCTTTAACCTCTGTTTATCCAGGGAAGGGTTTTGCTGAGACTGGGTCCTCTAATTTATTATACAGTTGCACAGATTCACACTTGGGAGCTGCCCAATACAACCACAATACAGATGAAACTATCCTCAAACCATCATTTTATAATTTCACATCCCAGGTAATAACAACACACAGCCCAAACATCAAAACATTGTTGCCAGTCAGGCAGTGGTGTCAACATTGTTTATCTATCTTGTGGTAATTAGGGTCAAAGGTCAGTATACTCTAAATGGCCAGAAAGCATGTGTGTGTTTTGTCATACTTGTATGTAGGTATACATCACTGTCAACGTTCATATAATGCTGACATACAAATCTCACATTTGTTTTCTCTCAAGAGTTGTCGTTTGGTTTCTCTTAGTAGTGACGGCCTGTGTTGTTGATGGTGCTGACTGCGTCTAACAACTGTGGTTGAGAAGGAATAGAGCAGACTACTCCCAGTCCCTTTGGGCCTGTCCTGTGGCTTCTAAACTGGTCGGACAGGTTTGATCCAAGCAGTGTATTAGTCATTGTGTACTTTGTTTGCCTATACACTCACTATTAGAGTATTTACACTGTGTATGTTTACAGTTATCCCTGGTTATAATTTAGAGACACCTGCAACACATTGTCTTATGGGTTTTCTGTGTGTGCAGGATGTGGTTGGTAAGGTCTGGCTAACGTGCTGCGGTTTGTTGTGCCAACGTGCCGTATTTCAGGATAGTCGAGCATCCATCATCCATAGGAACACATGTGGAGGTGGAGATGGGCAAGAAAAAACATGTGGTGTAGACTCATAAATACCCGTCCAAAGCACTTTATTTTTAGATCATCTGTGAAACAAATCTCAACATCTATTTGTTTTGTTCTTTCCTGTAACCACTTGCGATGTAAGCCATATTGACTACATACATGGTTGACTCTGCTGTCAACAACTGTAAAATAGTAAGAACGTGTGGGACAAGGATCATAAAAAGGGATTGGATGCATTCCTAATGATTTAGCTGTACCTTGCAAGTACCCTGAAGCTGTACCTTGCAATGTGCTTATCTGTACTGCATCAGAATGAGCTACATGCTCCGTTATCCCGTCTTTACTGCCTTGTTCCTCAGTGCACCAATATGTGTCCTCTCACCTCATTAATATGGATGTTGATTTATTGTCAGACCAGACACTCCCATCTGGGGTGAGATTCCCTGTGAAATTAAACACTGATTTTACTGCAGCCATTAAGGAGGCGGAGGTTAAGTGTCCTAGCCGTGACCACGTCAGCCCCGACCCGCAACACAGCTCGCAAACCCCCCCCCCCACCAAATCACCAGAAAGCAGCGGCGGTTTGCATCGACTGACGAGAGTAACTGTGATGACACGGTGGCGCGTTAGCGGCGATAGTTCTGAGGTGTTTAGCGGAAGTTCGACAGTCGCGTTCGAAGCGTCTGATCGGCGTGTCGGCTGTGCTCACTCACGCGCTCGTGTTGTTATCTGGGCCCGGCAGCAGAGAGCAACGTTCCCACGTCTCCTCAGCACCTGCACGGCGAGTTGTAACACCCGTCCGCAGTAATGGAAACCACTCGCTGTTTTGGCACCAGCCGCCTGCTCTGCGGTGGCGTCTTCTGGTTGTTGTTTTTTTTCAGCGTCAGGTCTTTGCAATTGTTCCACGGTCTGAGTGATTAGCTGGCCAGCAGAAATTGTTTTGCTCGGCACAGAATGACCCTGCGTTCGTTCCCTGTCGGTTATTGATTTTTTGCTTTTTCGGCTGCTTCTTTATAATTCATGTCATAATTGATGCAGCTGTTTTCATGTTTTCAGTTTTCATGCTGCATTCTGTGTGGAGACGGACACCAACAGCACACGGCTCTGCCAACCGTGCTAGTCCTCAGATTAAGATGCTTGGTGTTTGGATTTTCAGCTGCCACTTAGCAAAACACACTCTGTTCTACGCAGCAGCCCATATAGGCAAATGACTAGGACTGACAACAAAGTTTTAAAGCCTGCTCTGAAACACTCTTGTGTGGCATTTACTTGAGTTCCTCCCAGTTAGTCCATTCGTGCTTGGCCCTGTCTATACTTAAACAAGTTGCATTGAGCTGCCTCTTGGACTTCTTCACAATTCCCTGACACTGACACCAGTAACACAGAGAGCCCCTGTAGCGTCCTTTCAGCCTCAGCTCTGATCCTAATAAGGAGATGAATGGCTCTATACAAACAGGAGAGTGGAGCTGGGGACTGGATCTCTGCCCGATGCCTCTCTCTCTGGAGTCCTGTCTCTCCCAAAGCTGTGTGCCAAGGCTGAAACAGCCCTGGTCTCTTCTGACCTGGTATGGTATGGTATGGATCGGGTGCGGACAGATGGGACAGCAGAGGCCGGACTGGGGTAATAATAATAATAATACAACAAATCCTTTCCTGGGCAACGCTGACGAGATGCTGAAAATACACAGAAAAAGACGGAGAATAGCTTTTATAAATATTAGAATTGAGTGTCACTGATATAAAATCCAGCAAAGTGTGAGAAAATAATTGATGACATCTTAACTTATTTTTTTATGAATGGCATAAAAGGAAGAAATATGAAATAGAGCCACAAAGACTAATATGTTGCAGTGCACTTGAATCACCGAAGACCTTGTACACACTTACAACTTACAAATTACAAACCTTTATATGAAATATTTGTAGGAGGAAAATGAAATATTTGAAGTGTGGAGGCCTTGGCAGCCTTGGAATTATTGTCTTTATCTTTACTTATTTCTTTTCAGTAGAGATTGAGCAGCTTTCCTTGTGAATGTTCTCTGCCTTAAGTGTTTATGCTGTTTGCTGTGTTGTATAGCCAACAGTAAAATGTGTCTGAGGTTAACAGCATAGCCAGGATTCTATCTGTTATTGTTACGTATCGACAGCGCCACAGTGGTGAAGATGTTCAGTCTACCAGCATATCGGCAGACCTGCTTCCTGTAGTGTACGTACTCTAACGATCTACCGTACTAATGTAACATGAAATCTTAATTGTTCCCAAACTAATGCTCCATTCCACGGGAAGTGGTTTGCACACAATAAAACTGGGACCGATACGGCATTGACAACCTTTAATCAACTGTTTTATTAATTCAGGCTTTTGCACTTCACGAAGGCAGTCAAGGGTATTTTTTATAGTGTTGGACTCCAGGCTTAAACAGCCTCAGTGGTGATGGAGTCAGTGACTGTGATCTTGCCTTTGCCTGCTACTCTCTACACCTGAGTCATCGCCACCCTCCATTACACAGCTAACCCAAAAATGTATGTCATGAAGCAGAAGGGTGATGACACACCCACTATTTTACCTTCTGGTTATTTGTGATTTTTAGAATAGAATTGAAGCTTCCATTGATTACTTCAAGGCTTGGCTGTATCAGACTATATGGACTTTTTTAGAAGCGGCTGGCTAAGATTCTCAGGTGGTGCCACCTTGTTCACTGACGTCTAGCGTGAAAAATAAAGTGCACCCAGGCCTTTTCCCTCAGGAACCTTAGGGATTAGCCTGTTCTTCCTAAGGATATAAGGTTTTCATTGGAATGGGGACATTTTTATTTAGTTTCAAGTTGATTGGTTAAGCTTTTGTAAGAACAGCTGGATGCGGCAATTGTTGACTAGCCTCAGGGAACATATATGCATGATTGCCTTCTGATTAGGTGTGGACATACAATGTGCAGATACAAAGTATGTAAATAATTACTTTCCGATATGCACACATACTGATTTTGGATTGATGTTGGGCGGTGCTATACTTGGGGAAAATGTGCGTCAGTTCACCCCTAACCAATCACAAGGCTTATGTCAGTTTACCCCTAACCAATCACAAGGCTTATGTCAGTTTACCCCTAACCAATCAGAAGACTGATGTCGCTTGTCCCTCCCACACAGCATTTCTCAAAACTATGCATTCTGGCCTGATCGGTCCAGTCTAGTTGTTGTCTATGTAATGATTCCTACTGCGGGCATGTGCATAACTGCATCGTCAAGCTGTAACATTAGTTATAACGTTAGATCAATACAATGGTTGTGTTTGAGTAAGGCAGATTCTACACAGATCAACTGACCTTTATGTCATGGTTTCCTTTTTCTCCTATTATAAACCTTGTAGATATTAGTAGGTTTTTTGCATTGTTGACGAACCATGATGAACCAAATTGTTATCCAGGGACCTTCTGCAGTTCTTCCATACCATTTAGCTGGATTAATTAATGAAGGCCTGTTCATAATAATGGTTACGGCAAAGATGGCTAACATACTGTTATTTCAAATTAGTGAACAAACAAAACACAATACACAGCTTAGATATGATCTAAATGACATATTTGTCATTTTACTTGGATCAATATGCCTTTCTTTCATGGGCCCTTTGAAAGGTGCTATATAAATTAAAGCCATTATTATTATTATATTTTTAGTTAAGGTGGGCATGGCATAGAGAGATGAATTCCATCAGCAACATCTACTTTTCACTGACCTATATTTATATAACCCTAATTTATATTCATAGACCAAGGGATCAGAGTTGACTGTGAATGCAAGACAAAACTATACAATAGAAAACTTGGTCTAGCTTCAAACATCTCATACTTTGCAGTAGTGTTCAACCTTAGTCTCCCTCCCGCACTTTGTCCACCAGCTGCCTGCAGCTGGTTGTATTGAATTCAAAACCCTGGTGCTAATGCAAAGGTTTGCTAAGGGATCCGCACCCCTATAGCTCCAGTCCATGGTCCTACATGCCAGCCCTCTATAGCTCCAGTCCATGGTCCTACATGCCAGCCCTCTATAGCTCCAGTCCATGGTCCTACATGCCAGCCCTCTATAGCTCCAGTCCATGGTCCTACATGCCAGCCCTCTATAGCTCCAGTCCATGGTCCTACACACCAGCCCTCTATAGCTCCAGTCCATGGTCCTACACGCCAGCCCTCTATAGCTCCAGTCCATGGTCCTACACGCCAGCCCACACTTTGCGCTTTCCTACTTCCTACTGCTAAGCTCTCCCTTCCCTTTGGCAAACTGGCTATCACTCCGCCCGACCATGTTTAAACCTCTTGCTCCTAGCTTCCATACTGTAGATGGAACGACCTTCCCACTCCAGTCAGGTCGAGCAAAATCACTCCCCATTTTTTTAGAAATATATATAGAAATAAATCATGTATGTCTCCTCTACTTGCTCCAGAATACACCAGTTTTAAAGAAAAACAAGACTAGATCAAAACCTAGTATATGGCTGGACTGTGTATGGTCAATGTTAGGGGTGGGTGGATCATCGATACTACAGATACTACGTCTCGAGAAACTGTCTCTATAAACTCTGTTCCGGTGTCATCTTCACGGCAAGAGTGTAAATCATGTCTTGTACACGTGAACATGCACTCTTTGCTTCTCTGGTGCTGCTGTGTTTGCTCACTGTCAAACAACACATGTGTGGCACGTTGCAAAAGCTTTCTTTAGTATTACTTGATATCGGATCGAAACCTCAATTTGTGGTATTGCCCACCTCTCTAGCCTTGTCGCTAGAGAGCTTGTCTCGTAATATCATCTACACTAGCACATGGGCTTTCCTCCATTCTGCTTTTCACTTCCTGCCCTCCATCTGCATTTTGCACGTCATCGGAATCACGTGACTGCAAACAACGAATGGTGTAACTTCATCAGTCAGTCAGTCAGTCAGTCAGTCAGTGCGTCAGTGAGTCAGTCAGTGTTTATAGGACTGGCCCCAGTGTTGCAGTCCAGCCAAAAAGGTTCTTTCTCAGCTTCTTTTTTCTTTGCTTGCACTTATGAATATTTGTTTACATTGATTGTCAGAGAACTATGGCTCTCGCACTTTCCTACACAAAGCTGCTTGTAATGTTGATGATTTAGGATTTAGGCTTATTCTGCTGTTGCAGTCATTCTGGATAAGAGTGTCAGCCAAATGCTTAAAACGTGATTGATGAATTGGTCTGATCTTTACTTGAAGTCTTTATGGGGAACAATTCCCCATTCCATCTGACTTGAAGAGTTATTGTGTATTCTCCACATCAAGCCATAATTAAATAGACTCTTTCACTTGTTATAATGAAATATTCCTCTATAGAACCCTAAATCATGCCGGTTTCCTCAGCAGCTATGATGTTTGCTGCTCATGGTCAGTGGAATAGGATTTGTAGCCCTACTCTGCTCTGCTCTGATGATAGAGCCACCCATGACTTTCTGCTGTTGCTCTTGCATAGCCTTCGGCTGGATTTATTTATAACTGCCTCCACATAATCACGGAGACAGCCAAGATGACTAACATACAGTATGTTATTTGGATAAACAAACAAAGCAAATTAGATGGCCAAAATGCAATCTGGATATCATATTAGACATTTTACTTTCAATATGGGATCACTGTGGCCACGGTGCCATGATCTTTATTTTATCGGTTGACATGGAGGAAGGATGGTTCAGCAGGGCGAGGCCAAATCATCTGCCTCTCTAGGTCTTTGGTGTTTGCCACTTATTCCTTTGAAACACTTACTGATACATACATTCATAATTCATGATTATGTTTTCATATTTTTCATATTTCGTGATTTAGGGTTCATTATCCAGTTTGTACACATCCTGTGGAGAGTGGGTGTGTTGTGTTTTGAATTAAACTTCACTGTGACACCGAATGGAAAATATGACTGGCACATTGAAGCTTGTAATTTATGTTCGAGGGAAAGTTCAGCATTCTGTTTCTGTTGTTTTCTATTGTTTTAGCCTTTGAACATTGCTGAGTGCTGATTTAATGAATAACTATCCATCAAACCCATACGCAAATGTAATATATGTACATGAATTTCCATATATGAAATATATGTACATATGAAGTAAAAACATATGTCATGTATGTACAAGCTATATATGAAACCTATTAGATATTGGAACAATGTCATATATGACATATATGTCTAGCCCAAACAATATGTATGTTTATGTATGTATAATACATGTATAATAATTGTTTGACATATAAGTCACATATATAACTATTTATATTTATATATATATATATATACATATAATATACAAATTACACATTAAAAGTTGCAACATATTACCATATACAAATTCATCATATAGATATTTTTAATGTACATATACAAATATCAACAAATTTTAGGGTATTTCATATATGTTATAAACCTGTATCTTCATATATCCAGAGGATGTATGTATGTGATAATAATATCGCCTTCTTGGTAACATATATGTCAACATCACTCTTGATATAGGGGCATATACAGTATGTTATATATTACATTTCCGTATGGGAATCCACATACAAATATATTGGGCTAACATTTGTGCTTCAAATCACTCAATAAGTAATGAAACCGCGTGGTTATATATCTTATTGTTTTTTATGTAGAATTTTTGGGCAAATGTAAACGCCTTGCTTTCAGATTGATGACCATGCAATTTAGAAATTACACAATGGATTTTACTAGTTTTATGAGTCCCATGATCAAGTAAAAGACTATGTCAGCAGCGTTGCTATCAAGCTGCGTTGCCTATTAGAAGCTAGAACTCTGTTACAGTGTCTGACATAAAGACACATGTTCAATGAGGTTTATCTGCCCTAAATATCTGCATAGTCAATGTTCATAGATTTAATAGATTTCCCAAAATCAATATTTAAGGTGTTAAAATAACAATTAGCACCCAGAGGCCACTAACTCTTAAGTTGCGTTCAGACCAAAATGCGAAGCGACGTAAACTTCCACCGGGCGACACGACTAGACGCAAATTCGTGTCCTCGCGAGCTGAAAATATTCAACTTGAGCGAAAGATGTGCGCGAGTAACACAAGGCTAAAATTTGCTTTGCGTTTGGTCTGAATGCAGCTTTATGATGACAAATGGGCAAGTTCTTGGCAACAGAGTTAGACTTCTACATGCCAGCTCCGAAATGTTGACCTTTCTCTTGTCTGCCTCATCAGTATTGTTCTCTCCTGTCCTCTGTCTTTCCATCATGCTAGGCTGTCATAATGGCCGTCAGCCCTTCCAGCCTCCTACACACTTTGTATTGACGTGGCCTGGATGCGGTGGCCAGACTAGGGAGAACATTAAGTGGTCGACAGGCTATTAGCTGTCTCTGTTTGTTTACCCGACCGAACAGAATACTGCAGAAGTCGAGAGCAAGACGCAGAGGAAGGATCAATGTAAGATTCAGAGCGAGGCCTTTTATCAAGGCTGATCATTGATAAGTCTTCCACTGAATCATTCTTCAGACTTATTAGATATGACTTCAATTTAACTAGCTTCTGCTGCTCCTCCCCCCAAGGTTTTCAAAATACTCTTTCAGCACCTCAACAACCTGAGATCATTTGCATTTCACGTCATCAAATTATAAATCTGTATTGCATCTGAGATGCCATTGTTTGTATTTCAGAGGTGTTTGTATACTAGTCATGCAGGCTTAGACGCTCCCCTCTCTGTCTCTCTCAGAGCTGCACCGCTGCCAGGAGGAACGTCTGGCAAAGAACATTGTTTCAGGAAGTTTCATTATGTTTGTATTTCTTTCAACCAATCTCAATAATCCATGGCAGTGTTCAAGGTTGCAAGGATTCATTGTTGTGTGTGTGTGTGTGTGAGAGAGAGAGCGAGAGAGAGAGAGAGAGAGAGAAAGAGAGAGAGAGAGAGAGTGAGAGTGAGGGAGGGAAAGAGAGCAGTAGTACTCGACCCCCTTCACAGACAAGGCTGACAGGACAAATAGCCATTTACCTGTGAACTGCTGTGTCAGCAGAATGAACCTCTTTAATTCCAAGGGGGCGGATTGCCAGCTGTCTCATGGAGTGAAAGAAACACAGAGACAGATGTTTTTGTTGATGTTTCCCGTTAACTTTTTACATATTCTACCATGTCAGGGTGAGTTACAGTTGGCTTTTGTACTCGGGTTGGATCTCACAACGAGGAGTACTGTGCAGCAGTACAAGGTAATGGAGTAAGTCAAGAGTTTGAGTTCACTTCAATTAGCATATTTCTGTCAAGGGCTCACAGGACACATTTCCCTCACCTGTCCAAGTACATCCTATCTGTAATACACATCCGTACAGTGTGATGCTAACGTCAAACCCTTAATTTGAACTCCAAGTAGGGAAGGGAAGTTAATTAAGCAGTGGTGACCTTACCAGATTTAGATTGAAGGGCGAGAGGCAGCTAACTCCAGTTCAGAACTTTGGTAACAGCTAAAAAAAACAAAACAAAGAGAATGGAACTTAAGGGAGAAACGTTGACAGTTTGCAGAGAAACTTTGACAGTTCCTGCATCATCATTTGTATGTTCAGTTCCTCAGAGTTCCTCAGAGTTCTCGCAGGGTGACCGTCCACGTCCACGGAGACCTGGAAGCTGCTTCGTAGACCGGTGATAGATCGTTCACGAGCGTGAAGAAGGCAATAAGAAGGAGACTCGTAACCAGTAAGGAGGCAGCTAATCTGAATATCTTCTGACAGCCCTTACTAAATCGAAGCAGGCATCAGTGTGAATGTGGAACATCACAACGCACATAAGGGATTTGAGCACACGCACTCCACATTGCATGCTGAGTAGCTGTTTGTGCCTCCGAGTTAGAGTATTCTCCTGGATAATTTAGAGGGTTTTGCGATGGAGAGGAATTATAGGTAGTGTGTAGGCTCAGACCCAGGCCCTTCTCACTCAATTATTCATTCTATCAGTTTCTAGGTTCCATCCCTCATTTAGCTCAGATTGATAGATTCTATAACTGGCATGTTTTACTAAAGGTTCCAATTATACCTCCGACTCAAGACAAGCATATTAAGCAGGAGGTTGTGTGCTGGTCCTCTCGATCCGTGGGTCTCTGAAGTGACACGCAGTGCAGGATGAATGCAGGGCTAGCCACACACGGGGGTTGTTTTGGATCAGGCTGAGTTTTTAAGCTGTGGGCGGCAAAATAGAGATGGATCCCAACCCCGGCTCTGGTCCGGCTCGTCTGAACCTGGTCTGTTCTGGTTTCAATAGGGGCCAGTCCAGACATTGTGTGTCTTCTGACTTATGGCACAGAGCTGCTGTGTGTGTGTGTGTGTGTGTGTGTGTGTGTGTGTGTGTGTGTGTGTGTGTTATCTCCCCTCCCCACTAGTACAAGTGTGAGAGCAGCAGCAGTAGCAGCAGTGGTATCAGTCTGTGTCAACCACAGCTGCTGC
>OMKK01033067.1:28620-44134 GCA_900302305.1 Polymixia japonica | reverse complement strand
ACACACACAAATTATCACCCAAGACAAAGAAAGAAAGAGAAAAAGAGAGAGAGAATCACGAGGCAGAGAACGACAGAGAGAAAGAGAGAGAGAGAGAGAGAGAGAGAGAGAGAGAACCACGAGGCAGGGCAGAAAACGACAGAGAGAGAGAGAGAGAGAGAGAGAACCACGAGGCAGGGCAGAAAACGACAGAGAGAGAGAGAGAGAGAGAGAGAGAGAGAGAGAGAGAGAGAGAGAGAGAGAGAGAGACAGAGAGAGCAGGCCAACCACCTAGACACACACAAATTATCACCCAAGACAAAGAAAGAAAGAGAAAAAGAGAGAGAGAATCACGAGGCAGAGAACGACAGAGAGAAAGAGAGAGAGAGAGAGAGAGAGAGAGAGAGAGAGAGAGAGCAGTAGTAGTACGAGGGAAAGAGGTTCTATACAACTATGAAGTCAGACACAAACAAGCAGAGATAAAGGACAAAGCCAAGGTTATGCATCATGGTGGTCATATTAACACACCTTCTCCTATTACCTGCTCATTATAGATTTCCAACATACTGAAAAAGACCTGTGTAGAGACACGCAGAAAAAGACTGTATATCATAACTTCATCCACCACTACATAAACACATAGTAACCTCTCCACACACACTCTCTGCTGTCCAGACACTGTAAGTCCTATAAGTCTCTGAGCACACAAACATGTCCTTCTACACATACCTACACATCTATGCAAACACACACACACAAACAACCCCCTACCTGGCACTGTCTAGTTTCCTGGTTTCCCTTGATAGCCTGAAACAGTCTGTCACAGAGTGTAGGGACCAGGCCTTTGTTAGGCCCATAGCCCACCATGGAGTAACTCTTCCCAGAGCCTGTCTGCCCATAGGCCAAAAGAGTGGCGTTGTAACCCTGCAGACAGAATAACAGATGAGTAGATATTAGAGAATACAATACAATACAATACAATGCAATACAATAGACTGCTTGTTTATCTGAGATATTCAAATTGACTATTTTACAAACCGACACAGTAAGCAAGTAAATTTGCTTTCAGATGTACACATTTTCTATATAATATAATGACATATTTTATATTTCGAAACTCTACCTGCAGTGCGTTCTCCAGGATTCCCTCCCCCAGGTCCTGAAACACACTACCCTGTAGGACAGAGTGACTTTTTATTTTATTTTGTCCTATCTTCTCTTATCGTGCACAAGGGGACAGACAGAGAGAGAGTAATACCTCTGGAGCTATGTGTGTGTATTTGTGTACCTATTTCAGTTGTGTTCGCCTTCATTTATAAAGAATCTAGGACGGCCTCGGATCTAACCTGGTCAGCGTAGCGCCCCCCCGGCTCTTCAGGCAGAAAGTGGCCACTGCGGCCCCGTGTGAAGCCGCTGTGGGACCAGTATGCGTAGTCGAAGCAGAAGGACCTGCGGTTCTGCGTGTTGCGCGGGTCCTCGATGGTGATGGAGCTGGACGCCATGGAGATGATGCAGCGGCTGCCAGCATCCCTCTCTCTCTGGATGTAGGTTTTAGATTAAAAAAAAAAAACATGCACAACCCCCCCCCAAAAAAGAAATAAGAAATAAGTAGAAAATGTTGGAATATTTTCCCCCCACAGTGTAAATGTGAGTATACAAGTGTTCTTTCTCATCTCATAACAATATTGCCTGCAACCTTTAATTTGAAACACCCGGGTGAAGTGATATGTAAATACAGAATAAATTAGTAAAATAAGTAACATACTGTAATAAATAATACATAATCAGAGATGAAAGCAGGACCATACAAAAGGCTGGAAATAATAGGGTAAACACAAAAATACGTTTTAATGGGAAATTAATAACAGCTTGTTTTTTTAACAGGATTTTAAAAGTTGAATCCTAAAAATAAAATTTTAAAAAATCACATCCCTGCATACTGCAAAAATCAATGAATACCGACCTTGTTGAATGGACGGACTCTGACTGCAACTTTGACACAGTCCTTGCCCTGCATGTCTGCAGCTTTAGCCCTCATGGTGCAGCAACACAGGACACCGTCACTGACCGACTGAGTGATCCACTCCCTCACCCAGAGACAGGAGGACTAGAGGACAACAAACTGGGTCGAGTTACTGATTGAAATGGATACAATCAGGCGGTGACACAAGGGAAATGACAGCCCATATAAAAACAAGTTATGAAATGCATGTGGTGGATAAACACATTTTAATGAAAACGAGACGATGCTTGGGTTAAAAGGTGGATCTGTCCTCTTTCATTCCCTCAGAACACTGTAAATGATGTAGAATATAATCCTCAGGCTGTTCAATGATAACGTTATCTAATAATATGCGTATGGCTGTTTTGTGATTAGGGGTCGTCCAATTAATAAATTGTAATCTCTAGAACTGGCGAATATATTCAGAATTATGATGCTACTTTTTTTTCTTAATAGTCCACTCTCAAGGCTGCTTAGGTTCCTGGCAGGATACATCAAGCAGATCTTCAGTAGTTAAAACATTTAAAAGCATATTCTAAATTACTTTGTCCATTTCTTTGTCTAGTGAAGTCATGTTACTGGAGATAAGACTGGTTACCTGAAACTAGAGCAGTGGTTTCACTTTCACATGGTAGTCACCTATGAATTATTAATTACAAACTAATATCCCCTGGAAATAAGAAAACTACATACAAAACTATAAACAGGAAGGCTACACACACATTTAGAGCTGTATTTGTGTGGACATTTCATTACATTAACTACATGCATGTTAACTGTTAACCTAACTTTTACCTGACCCCTAAGCCTTACAAGGACCTTTTTCAAACAGAGCTGAGAAAGGACGATTTTAACTCTAATTTGGTAAAACGTTTATGCTTTCAGCCATTTCAAGAAGGTATAAGATGTTCAAACCACTCACAAAATGAAATGACCAAAATCAGTAACACCCCAAGCCAGCACTAAAGACCAGCCACTCTGGAAATAACACACCAGTCATAATGAAATACTTCAAGCTTTACCATGTTTATCAAAGAGCAGTCATCAAAAAAATAAGACATTCTACATACATTCATCTGAAAATAGCCTATGTGTCAGTTGGAATTTAATAAAACAAGCCTATTAACAATTCCCAAAACAAGCCTATTAACAAGTCCAAATCTGTGTCCGTTTTTCTTTCACAATATACAACAAACCGGTGACATACAAAAACAATCCAAATCAGTTGGCAATAGTGTACAAGTCTGTGCAACTTTCACATAACATTCAAACTATCAATTTAAAACGTTAAGACTATGACATAGGCAATCTGATTAGATGATCAAATGGATTTAAAACACTTCAAGCATCAAAATGAATAAATCATTCTTAATTTCTTGATTTATTTATTACTTATCTTTATTTGGAACATAGCAAAAAAATATTTACAAATTTAACGGTGGAAACGTATCGTCTCCAGGATGTCTATTACAAATCGATGTCTGTACCAGGAGCACAGATAAACCCCAAACAGTCCTCTCTGACAATGTTCTCCATCAGTGTTTTGTCACACTCAGTTTCCCCTAAACATTTCCATCCTAAAATTACCTGTATTTTATCATCCAAATGCAGAACCAGTAGACAAGGACAACTGTAGTGTCCTGAGGTTTGTTTTATTTTTATAATGGGAAAAGGAGCCGTGACCAGCAGAAGAGATAAAGACGATGCACTCAACAGCTCCTGACTGAGTCGATTGAAATGTCCAGGTGGTTGTCTGATGATAACAGCACAGGTCGTCCTCCCTCACAGTTTTTTCCTCCGGGTGACAGGTTTTGTAAACACTGTGTCTATTATACGTTTACGTCGCAGGTTCATGCGAGGGGCCGGGGCCTTGCCTTCTTCAGCCCTCTTCTGAGCTCGGGGGACAGCCTCAGCTGGGCTGGGCAGAGGGGAGAGCAGCTCCACCTCCACTGTGGGATGTGGTGCCAAAGCGGTTTTGGGCCTGGAGAAATTACATGGAAAACAAAAGGAAATAATGGTTACAACAGGTCCTTTCTTAGTCCAGGACTGAAGAACCTTCATCTCTCACTATGGTATCCAAGGTCTTTAAATATAGTGTCACACTTGTCATGTGGAAACCTGCTAGAACCAGATCTGATCCATAATTTGAAATAAATAAATTAGACAGAAATAGACAGACAGCAACCAGGGTTAAAAAGGTACTTGCAATGGGTTCTGAGCCTACAAAGACTACAAAAAAATCTCTTCTTGCTTGAAATAAGCACCAAAGTTTTGATTTCCGAGGTGAAATATATTCAGAAGGCATCAATAAACTAGGCTGAAGATAAGTTGTTTTGGAAATATAAATAGATGTGTGGCCTCACATGGGATCAACACTGAATATTGCGAGGTCAGTCCGTGTGCATGCTTCTTTTGGTTTGCACTATTTAAAGCAAAACCATTTAGCAAGTCATAGCTAAACTCTGGTCCAATTGCTGGTCCCACAGGCCCCAGGGTTTGCTGCAGATAATAATATGTTATAAATAACTGGTCTGTAGGTACATTTAGGAAAGGTCACGGAAACCCTGACTCTCTCTATTGGTTTGGCTCTAAGAGTCTTACTTGGCCGTTCGTTTGCTAGTTGTTCTGGTTTTAGAAACGGCTGCTGCCTTCTCCACCTCCACCTCCTCTCCTGAAGCACTTCCATCCTGGGGAAGACAAACAGAATAATGTGAAATCACACGGTCTGTTTAAAGTACTACTCATACATCAATTATATTCTAGAATTATATTAAAAATATTCAATTCAATTCACTCATACAAGGTGTGTGTGTATCAGGTATTTTACTTAACGGCTTTGAAATTTGAAAGCCAATTAAAACCGGACCAGTCAGTTTTTTTTTTAAAAATGAGTAAAGAATGACTATCTTATATATACACATACAAAAAGACAGCTGATGATCTTAGACCTTATTTCAGCATGGAAGTGCAGAAGCACTGACCTGATCAGCGAGGACAGGAGCAGCGACGGCGGTTCTTCTGGTCCGAGTGACGGGAGGCAGAGACACCTCGCTCTGGACAGGAGATCCTCCTCTGCGGCCTGAGACACACACATACGGTTAATATCACCTTCAGGATATACGAATGAAAGAGTGAATGAATGCATTATTTATAATATATAGAATTAATTAGTAATTAATTAATTAATGGGCAGCTGACCCCTTGTTCTCCTTCGTGAGGGGGAGTAGATGAAGGAGTCTTTAACGAGGTTAGTCTGGTCGTTTTCCGGTTCGGGGAGCAGGTCTTCAGGAGGAGGAGGAGGAGGAGAGGGAATCTTCTTCACAGACGACTTTGTATTCCTTCTATTGGGTCTCACCGTCTCCTTGACAACTCCTACTTTCATGGAGGAGACAAGATAACAAAAAACAAGATAGTTTACTCTCCATTTGTACCGATATTTGTATTTTTAGTAGAGACAAATGTTATACCTCTCAAACACCTACACATGCCGAGACGCACACCCAGAACTGGGAGGCTGACAGAGAAATGTACTCAAAGGCAAAATTACAGATCCTCAAACATCCTCAATAAGCAATTTAACTAAGGCAGTGGAGAACACCAGTAATCCAATCCAATCCAATCCACTTTATTTATATAGCACGTTTAAAAACAACAGAAGTTGACCAAAGTGCTTTACAGTAAGGAAGTCGCCTTAAAAATATATACAGTATGAAGGGAAAAAACCTGCAGCCATGCACATATATGTATGTTTGTATGAGGACATTTTATTGGATACATTCATTTCTAAAAATGCTCACAAGCCAAGCCGTACCTCAATATGTACTGATCTTAACATATCTCTAACCTTTACTGGTAAAAACCTCACTTTTCTGACAAAATGTCATCACATCCCCCTCTTCTTTTGTACTGTACACGTTATGATGAAATGGCTCGGCTAAACCCTGAAATATTCTGGTGTACAGATGATCAAAAACTGGAGTGGCTGTTTAATTTTGATGTGTTTAAGTTTGCCAACTTTGTCTCAAAAGCCTGGAAAATAAGACAAGATAGATTGTTTAATTAGTATTTATTTTTGATGTTTCCAGGACATAGTAAATATTTCTGTCATTGATTTATGAATTATGTTCTACTCAATGATGGTCTGAAGATTTGACTGTCAGGGATATTTTAGTTGTTTTTCTACATCTGAACTTTCTTTGTTGTTTGAAAATGTTTGTGCAGCACTCTGGTCCTGGTTTGTTTGAATGTATGGTGTCTTGTAAGGCCATGTGGGCTGGGCATAGTAATATGTATTACACAATAATAAAAATGTCATTAATTGCACCCAAAAAAAATAAAAAAGTATAAGTAAGAAGGATAAGTATTACAAATACACACCTTCCTGCTTCTCCTGCTCGTCCCGGAGCCTTTTGATGAGGGCGTCGGCCACGGGTGTCTCAGAATCCACCTCCAACGGAGTATCCAATAGGGGAAGGTCTTCCTCTGGGTGGTTCCAGAGTTTGTTTCTGGTTGGTCGGCCTGAGTTGGTCAGGGTGGCCAGCTGTTCCTGTTGCTCAGGGTGATCTTCGTTTACTTCCGTATTCTCAGTCACCGCTGTTCGTCTCGTCTTTCTTGTGCTCCGAGAGGGTGATATAGGAACTAATTTCACCTAGGGGTGAAATTAATTGATGATTAATAGTGGATCAGTTGAGCTTATCAAGTTTAACAAATAAGTTGGAATCGTTTTGTGCAATATAATTGGACACTTTAATAAACAAACACCCATCCATGATTATCCAGACAACCATCATTATTCAAGTCCATCAAATAGCCTCGTTACAAAAAAACCAGTATATATATATATATATATATATACGTTTTGTTGAAAAGTATGTCTTTTAAGGAGTGTTAAGAGAAAATAGTGTTTCTTTGTTAAGATTAATTTGTTAGCATGGGAAAACACAGATCAAGAAATTCTTAAAAAAAAAAAAAGGTCAAGGGTTAAAGAACATCAACAGTTTCTTAACCATGACAATTTTTCCACTTAATTACATCCTCACCTGTGGGTAAAGGTTAAGGCTCGCACGGTGGGATGTCCGAGTCACCCTGGATGGGCTGGAGAGTAGCTTCTTTTTGACCTTCTGCTCATCCTCCTCTTCTTCCTCTTCTTCCTCCTCTTCCAGCAGAACAGCCTCAAACACGCTAGTCTTGGTTTTCCTGGAGGTGGTTTTGACTGGAGGAGCAAAGACCTCCCCGTCCTCCTCCACTGCTTCTAGCGCCTCCTCATTACTACTTGCCACCCTGCGGCTGGTCCTCGTCGGAGTGGCTTTCTGTGTGTTGCGACGCTTGGCTGGGGTGGCTACCTTGGAGCTCAACGTTGCAGCATCGGCACTGTCCGTGTCCTCCTCGTTTTCCTCTTCTACAGTTTCTACGGCTGTCTGCGCCTCCACTGGGCTACTTCGGGTCCTGCGGCTAACTCTCGTGGGAGTGGCCCTCTGAGAGATGCGTCGTTTGGTTGGGGTAGACGTCCTGGAACTTACTGCAATCGCGGCGGCGTTATCTGTGGCCTCGTTCTCCTCCTCTCTTCCATGTTCATCCTCCTGTTTAGGAGGCTCAGGTTGGGGGGGTTTGCGGGTGCTCCGTCGAGACGGGCTGGCGGGGACCTTGGATTCCTGTTTCTGTCTGCTTCTTCTAGCTGCGCGGCCGGGTGAAGCAGGAACCTGAGATTCGGTCTGTGTCTCCATCTCGTCTGCCCTACCCTCCTCCTCCTCTGACAAGTCCAGGGGAGGAGAGGTGATGGTCACCGTCTTTCTTCCCCTCGTGGTCCTCCGTGTCGGGGTGGAGGGGGCTCTCTTCCCCCTTTGAGTGGAGGTGGTGGTCTCCAACACGGCCTGTGGTTCTGGTTCTGACTGCGGTTCTGTTTCCATTTCTGGCTGGCTTTCTGAGACAACAACCTTCTTTTCTACCTCTTTGTTACTGCTCATGGTTCTTCTGGTTCTCTTCGTACTCTCCTCCAGCAGCAACTCTATATTCTCTTCCTCAACTAGAGCTTTGTCGTCTGGTTGCTCATCTTCCAAGGAAGAAGAAATGGCCTCTGCGCTATGAGGTATCTGGGCGCTTCCAGGCCCATCTGTCTCAATAGGACCATTCTCTTCAGCAGCAGAAACTTGATCATTTATACTGATGTCTGTCGTGAGCTCTTTATGATCATCAGCTGGTGTTTGTTTATCATCTTCCACCATCTCCTCCACTGCAGTGTCTGTTATCACCTCAGCGTCTAAGCTAGGCTGTTCTTCCTCAGCGTCTAAGCTAGGCTGTTTCTCCTCAGCGTCTAAGCTAGGATGTTCCTCCTCAGAGCCTTTGCTAGGCTGTTCCTCCTCAGCGCCTTTGCTAGGATGTTCCTCCTCAGCGTCTATGCCAGGCTGTTCCTCCTCAGCGTCTATGCCAGGCTGTTCCTCCTCAGCGTCTATGCCAGGCTGTTCCTCCTCAGCGTCTATGCCAGGCTGTTCCTCCTCAGCGTCTATGCTAGGCTGTTCCTCCTCAGCGTCTATGCCAGGCTGTTCCTCCTCAGCGTCTATACTAGGCTGTTCCTCCTCAGCGTCTATGCTAGGCTGTTCCTCCTCAGCGTCTTTGCTAGGCTGTTCCTCCTCATCTGGGACTGCAGTGGGCTCTTCCACCGGAGTAGTCCCAGAGTCCGTAATGGTTTCAGGTTCTTCTCCAATATGGCCGGCCTGATCTTCAACTAACATTACAGACTCTGCACCTTTCTGTTCTTTGGCCTCTTCTGTCTCCTGGTCTGTCTCAATGTATTCCGCTTGAAGGGCCGTTTGCCGCTTTTTATGCTCTGGGCTACTAGAGCCGTCAGATAAGACAAACAGAAGCCTGTCTTCTTCTGCCTCATTCCATCCTTCTATGTCTATTCCCTCCAAGGTGTCCAGTTCTGCTACTTGGTCAACTGGGGGAACATCCTCAGATAGGGGAGTGTCCTGGTCGTCTGTGGCCAGGAGAATGTCTTCTGGTTGGGAAACAGGTTCATCACTAGCCCCCTCTACTGCAGACTGGGTGGAGGATTGCAGATCATTCTCCATAGGTAGAGTGTCTGCGTCTTCATCTACATCGCCATCCTCCTCCACCTCCAGCATCAGAGAGAAGGTGCTCTGAGCTCCAGAGGCGGGGCTCTCTTGCTCGCTGGCTTGCCCGAGGTCAGTAAGACCCAGCTCAGCAGCGTTCACAAGACCATGCTCCCGTCTCTCTACAAGCTCCAGGGGCACCAGGAGAGTGGTAGAGGGTTTGAGCTCAGTGAAGGAGGTTCCATCCTCCTCTTCTTCCTCTGCTTCTATTCCTCCATCTGTCCCAAGTCTCACCATCACCACCTCTCCCTCCATCTCCCCTTCAACCATCTGTAGAAGGGAAAAAAAAAGAGAGGAGTTATTACACTCATTGTACAATAATTTCTTAAAGGGACACAAATACACATTTTGGAGTCAGATGAGCAGATTGACACCATTCTCATCTCTGTATGTCCAGTAAAAAGCTTGGTCCGGAGCAAATGCTACTGTGTTAGCGTCATAACTGGAGTTAGCTAGCCTAGCTCCCAAAAGTGAAGCAATACATCTTCCAGCAATTGCAACAGCCAAGTTATTACGTTTTGCATCTCTGGAATTCACTACGAAATTAAATTATAAAGATTGAGATCTCTGTGAATTTACAAAGCACTTACTCTTGGAGCCATTTTGTCCTAACAAAGAAATATGGCTGGAGAGGCTGTGCACAGATAATAATCACAGTGGCCATCAGGACATGAGCCAAAATGTTGGACTATCCCTTTAATTTATTATACTCCTCCTTTCCCTGATTTGCTTTGATCAAAGTGACAAGCCCTCCCTTGTTTTCCACTTAAACACACATATGCACAATCCTCTTCATTCTCAAGAGAAGGCATAAGTATGTTTATAACAAAAAAAACAAAATGGAGGACATACCTCACACTTTTCTAGAGCAGCTAAACACATTAAAGGTCACTGGGAGCACAATTTTTGGGTTTAAGTAGCTCAGGCAATCTTGTGGTTCGTATCCACTCTTAAAGGAATTAACCCCTGTGATCTAAAGTCTTATTAGTTAAATCAAAGAAAACTTCACTAGTGGTCCCATTCTCTCAGAGTAATTATAATATTTTTATTATGATGGATATTAAAATCTTTTCAAGGCCAAAAATACTTTACAATTTGAAGAAAATCTATTATCAGAATTAGTTGAAGTAAAAAGTCTAGTCCTGTTGCATTGAACACAACAGAAGCTTCCACATTAGGAAGAAAAACTTTGCAGGTTGCAGGTGTAGGATGATGATGCAATTGGTTACCTTCAGCTCGGCCTCGGGTGTGACCAATGAAAACTCGGCAGTGTGCTGCTCTGATAGGCTGGACAGGTAGTGAGGGTGTGTCTGGTCCACAAAGAGAGGAGCAGGGTCACCTGGCTGGAGAGGGGGCAGTCTCCCGTTACCCTGTACCTCCTCAATGATCTCCACCTCACTGCCTGAGTCCTCCTCTTCGTCCTCCTCATCCTCCTCCTCCTCTTCTTCCTCTTCCTCCTCCTCTTCTTCTTCAGGACCATCAGACTCCTGTTCTTCGTCCTCTTCCTCAGAGGCAGGGCTAGAAGGTTCCTCGCTGTCATTCACACTCACTACAGCTGGTGGAAGAAAGGGTAGATTACACAATCAGAGAGTGTGTGTATCTTATATGTGTGCATGTATACGTGTGTGTGTGTGTGTGTGTGTGTGTGTGTGTGTAGTCCCTCACAATGGGAGTCTGTGCCAGTGGGCTCTGAGGATGTGACAGATGCAACAGATTTCTGGCTGGTCAACAACGGGGGCCCTTCAGCAGCTGCCTGCTCCTCCTCTGGGGCCTCACATACCGGCTCACTGGGAGGGACAAGAGAGGTTTAGAAACTGCTGTGAACTCCCGAGTCGTTGAATGGTCTGCCAGGACCTGTTTGAGGCCACCCGAAAGTCACCAGATTATGAAATGGTAATATTATCATAGCGATACAAATATTGGAAAAGAGAGGGAAGAGGAGAGAACTGGAGAGATGGACATGTGGAAGTGTGGCTTGGAAATATCTCTGCCAGTACACTTTCTTTACCCCTAATCTGGCTTTCCAGTGTCGTTGAGATCAAGCAATAGACGTTTCCATGTGAATCCTGGTCCACATTTTAAAACCGTTTTAATCATAATTCCTCCATGTAAAATACTGAAGCTAGCTTTCCCTGTCAAGAAAAACTGAACACTGAGCTTTGATGAACCAGTGGTACAAGGCTAACTTGTGAAAAATGATTAGATTGTGTACCTGTTGAAAGAGGTCCAGGTGCATGAAGTGTCATGGATGCCGGATCGGGTGAGAGATAGATCATCACCAAACAGCTGCTGCTCAACAAACCTGGACAGATCTAGAGGGGAACAAACCAAGTCATTATTATAATTACTATTTTTGTGCAAATGATGAGCCAAATGAATCCATCTCAACAACCACCCTATAATCATCACTATGCTACTGTTCAAAATCAGCCTATTCCCTGGTATATTGGTAAAGATCCACAGAAAGGTATGTATATTCACAATACAATAGTTACTTTTGCATAATGAATGTAGACATATACAACACATTTACCCACAGAACTTTTTAATGGTTTAACGATTTTTTGTTGTTGATGTTCTAGCCCTGCATCGCTATCTCTAACTATCCATCTATCACAAACATTTTCAGGTTGTTATATCTTTACGACAACTTTAAAATTTGAATGCATAACGTATGGGTGGAACCCTCACCAGTTGTGCGTTCTGTAGACTCTTCAGGTTCTTGCGTGGGTTCAATGGCTTCGGTTGGTTCTAGTTGTAACACGATCTCTGGAGATTCTACGGCTTGTGATTGGTTCTCCTTTAGCACAACAGCTTTCTCTGGTTGGTCCTGAGGTTCTACTGCATTGGGGTCAGAGGCCAAGACCTCAGCATCTTCCTGGTTACAGCCTAGCAGCAGAATATAAGGGATGAAGCAGCATCATCAGTCTCTTTTAGTGCCTTGCCTAAATTTCATTTGTTAAGAGTCCCTTAACTGTAATTTGCACCACCAAATCTTATTAAGTGTCTTATCTTAATAAGAGTGTAGTGTTATCTTGTCAAGTTGTAGCCATGACATCCATGAACATAAATATGTAGTTCACAGTGTGGCTTTGGCCATCACAACCAAAGCAATAAAACACATTCAGTGATTGGCTTTGAGGACATTATTGACTTCTCAAATTACATTCTTAAACGAAAAGAAAATCAAAAGTTGGTACATTCTTTGGTACTTTGTAGCATTGATGTAATTATTACCTAAGGATTAGTTTCCCTGTGCAGCCTTACATGTGGAACACACAGAAAGCATTGACAACAGCTTCTACTCAGTTACCTTGATTGTGACCAGGTTCTTCCATCTCTTCTACTTCTTCCAGGTCAAGAGTCACATTGTCTTCCTGTTGGCTACTTGATTCGATCTTTTCGTCATCCTCCTCCTTTTCAGGCTCAAGTTTCTCTTCCTCCTCATTTTGAGCCTTTTGTTGAAGACAAACCTCCATTTCTTCTTCTCCTTCGTTTCCCTTTACTTCCTGTCCTTCACTCTGTTCATCATCTGATGTCAGAGGAGGACTCTGCTCACTGGTGTTCAAGGACCTTTCCTCTGGACCTTCCTGTTCAGCTGGGGCTTTGACCTTGACTAGCACCATGTCCTCATTGGTTGGCTGCACCATGTCCCCTTCCGGGTCTTCTGGAAGAGGGGCGTCGTAGAACTCCAGTCCTGATTTGGTTTCCGTAGCAAGATCTTGGATAGAGGATGACTCGCTTGCGGAGCCTTTCAGCTCCGGTGAAGGAACTCCACCTTCTGGAGACATGAACGTTACGTGAGGTTGTTCCTCAAACTCTTCCTCTTCTCTATCATCCTCTTCCTCAGGAGGCTGTGAGGTCCAGGTCTGACGAGTCTTGGACAACAGGGAGCCTCTAGTCAGCAGGCTGATCTCACTGTCTGCTGCCATCTGGGAAAAAAAAATAAAAAAATAAAAAATAAAAAAAGCAGCTAGAAATCAGTTAAGTCCATATCGGCAAAAACATCTTGTTCTCAAGAAGAAAAAAATGCAAAAAAAATGCAGCTATGGACAACTAGCTAAAGCTATTAGTCAGGTAACAGCAGAGAGCAGTGTTTATATAGCGCTACTCAGGACATCAAAAATAAGCAGAAATGCTGATAATGATCTAAACGTTTCCTTCTGGTCTTCAATTAAAAAGAAAATTATATATATAATAAGAAAGCTTTAAACTGATTTGGATCATTTCAGTGACTCAGGCAACAATCATACCAAGCAAATTCATGAAGCAGCCGGTTAATTATATTATTCGGATTAGTAGAGTGAATTCATGAAACAGCCAGTTAATGATATTATTTGGGTTATGTAGAGCAACAATATAATCAATATCCGTCTTTTCTTTGAACCCATTAAAACAGATGCAGGTCAAAACCAGATAAGCATTCTGATAAAGTAAAAGCAAGCTTTTGAATATATGTGTACGCTGTATTATTCAATCAACATATACAGGCCCTTAATGAAACCCAGAACCCAGCCAAGAAGTAATTAAAATTCATTTAACATATCAAATTATTATCAGTTCTCAAATGACCTACACATTTTCACTGAGGCACACAGTGAGGGCTAAACAAAATGCATGACAATGCATTATTATAAAAATAATGTAAAATTAAGTTTTGACACTAAACAGATAACTTCATGCACAGAAAACATCACAATGACTCAATGACCGAGAGTGTGCAAAACATTTATTTGTTGTTAATCCTGCAATGGGGGTCGTTGATTATGACCACGACCATCATGACCATCACGATCCTAATCAGCTGGAGAGGAGCTGTGGTGCTCTGCTTGTCTGAAACTGATGTGCCTCCGAGGTTTGAAACGTAGCTCCCGACTAGCGCCGGGTCTTACCCCGTTGCTCCAGCGGATGCCGCCCTTCTCGGGTTCAGGCGTCTCCGCCTCTTCGATGAAGGTGATGCGGCTCTCTTTATTGCGGAGCGGCGGGGTGATGGAACGCCCCGGGGAAGCGGAGGGGGTGACGACGGGCGTGGGCCTCAAGCTGCTGCGCAGAATGGACTGGGGTGTGAAGGCTGAGAACACGGGGCCAGACGCAGCCAAGGCTCGAGCACGCTGGGAGGACAAGACACACAAACACGTAAGTGTAGGTTACAGAATGACAAAGGGCCCCGAGACTTAGCAAATGTGTGTGTGTGTATATATATAAAAATAAGAGACAAGTGTATAAAAAGGAAGCATATGAACAAAATTAATAATTAATTAAATAATTAATTAATTTAAAAAAGAATGCAGCTTTGACAAAAAGTAGTCAGCACTAAGAGCGATATTCACAGATCTGACACAACAAAGGCTACACAAAAATGTACTCCATATTTGTTTATTCACCTTGACCACCAGTGGCGTTTGCAGCAGACCAAGCTCAGGAGCCTTGCTGATGCTCTTGGGAGGGGCCCAAGAGCTGACAGGTCTGGGGGGGCTCAGGAGAGGCCTTGGGGTATGACAAGAGGGATGGACCACCAAGTCCAGCAGTCTGAGCCACAGGAGGAAGAAGTAAAGATGACAGACAGAAAAAAAAAATGTATTTGTGGAAACAAGATGAAAGAAGGAAGAACATTGACTTGATTTAGCAGTATTTTTTTTTTGGTTCAAAGAAAGTAGTAACTTTAATAGTATTTCCTTAAGGTTAAAGAAAATGTGTATGCAGGCTGGCTGCACGGGCTAAGATAGCCCCTGTGTGTGTGTGTGTGTGTGTGTGTGTGTGTGTGTGTGTGTGTACCTGGACTTTCTTTTGGCGGTCATGGTGATAGGGGTTCCCAGGAAGGGATCAGGTAGAGCCATGGAGTAAGGCTTGGGGCTTGGGGTCCGTGTATCTGCTGCCCTGGGACTGGAGGTAGAAACAGTCAGAGAAAGGTTAGAATAGAATCCAGCGCTGGGAGTAAAACCAGGCAGAGAAAGAATACAATGTAAAACAGACAAAAATGGTAGCATTAAAATAGTTCAGGGCTGGGGATGGGGGTCAGGTTTGTACATTTTTCTTGAGTGACCCCGCATTGACACCCAATAAAAACATACAGTAACATACACAGGGTTACATTTCAGAGGCTGGTTTTGGTGTCGTGTGCTCACCTCTTGGATGGGGAGGGCTGTGGCGTGGCACCCTTGCCCAGCCACACCTCCTCTATCTTGGTCAGGAGGTTGTTGATGAAGCCAGCCCTCGACATCACCTTTTCGTTGGCAGAACGCTTGGCAATGGTGGACAGCGGCTGGGGCCGAGACACTGGACCACAGAAAGTACAAGATCTTTTAAAGGTTATATTGATAACATTTTTATGTAGATGAATAACTAAAAAAAAAAAAAAAAAAAAAAAAAAAAAAAAAAATTTTTTAAAAAAAAAAAAAAAAAAAAATTTTTTTTCAAAAAAAAA